>JAOEHX010009136.1:0-14027 GCA_025448015.1 Bolborhynchus lineola
CTGGAATGGGTTGCCCAGGGAAGTTGTGAATGCTCCATCCCTGGTGGTGTTCAAGGCCAGGTTGGACAAAGCCTTGGATGACATGGCATAGTGTGAGGTGTCCCTGCCCATGGCAGGGGGGTTGGAATGGGATGATCTTAAGGTCCTTTCCAACCTAAGGTCCTTTCCAACCCTAACTATTCTATGATTCTGATTCTATGATTAATGCCACTTGACTACACTGAGTTTTGCTGTCCTTAGCCATGTATCCTTGTGTCTGGAATCAAATAACTACATGTTAAGGGTGAGAGATGGTTTGGTAGAAGAGTCCCAGACAGATTAGAGAAGCCCAGCTCTTCCTTGCAGCGATATAATTGGTAGCAAATGAGACAAATAATGTTGTTTACGTACTTTAATTTAAAACAGATCTCGTGTCTGAGATGTTACAGGAATAAACACATGTGAGAAGTGTGGGACTGCCAGCAGCTGTGAGCCTCAGCCTCAGAAAGGGACTGCCACAGATTTGAGTGATGTGCATAAAGTAAAACCATCCCAAGCTATATAAAATGTTTCTCTGCTGAGCTTAAGTTTTAGTTCGCAAATAACCATTATGCAAGTTTAGGTTTAAAAGGTTTAAAAATACTAAACAACTGCTAAACTGGCCACCACACAGATCCTTGTTGGGCAATGGCCAACATAAGGGTTGGCACAATGAGCATTTCAGATAACTCTCACACATTTGCACTGGGATCTAGTGCTGATTACATGAGCACACATTATCTGTTTGCCCACGTGGCCTCTGAATACCTGATGCACAGTTCTGAGTACTCTGAAAAACACCATCCCTCAGTGTTCACATTGTGCATTCGAAGTCACTCTGTGCTTTTGAATTCATGCTGCTGATGTCACAGTCTTCCATCTGTACGATGGAAATAATACCTTGTCACAGAGGAATTACAGTTTGCAACGGTGCTGCAGGGATTTGCAGAGGTTGCTGTGGTGGTTTGCCAAAGGAAAGTCAAAATGGGTAACATTCCCCCTGCATTTGGAGCAAGGTGTGGATAAATGACTACAGGACCGAAAAGAATTGAACTGCTGCTCATTTTTAGCATCCTCCCATCAAGTGAAATGAGGCAGGAATACAGTGGATATTTATTCTGAATGAGGCTCATCCCACAGTTACTTTTTATCCTCAATTCTGAACTCGTTGCCCTAAAATTATAGGATGTATTTCCAGGAATAGAATAAATACGTATGTAGTTTAGAGACACAAGTGCTGCCAGAATTGACTACGCTGTGCAGCAACAGGAGACACAGCTTCATATGGCTGCTGCCCTACAGAGGTAAACAAGTCTCTTAACAGTTGCTGCTGAAGGGAAGATAAAAAGCAGCATCTATCACAGCCATGAGGAGCAGGGCATTCCTGCTCTTTTCCCCCTCTGAAAATGGGATTATGTGTTTGTGGAGAGGAGCATCTTGGAGAAAAACATACTCTTATAAAGCAGACTGAAAGAATGGATAATCCAAATGTGGCAGAATGAAAGTATAATATAAAATGAATGTATGTATAACCTAAAATGAATGTATGTATGATCTAAAATGAATGTATCTATAATCTAAAATGAATGTCCAATCTAAAACCCTTCCAGCTATTTGAAATACACTTTTGGCTCAATTTTACCGGAAGAAATAGTTACTTCACTGAAAGCAAAAATAAGGGACAGATTTCAGCCGGTGACATCCTGAGGACAAAGCTGCTGACCCCAGTTGTCTGTAACAGTATCTCCCACCCCTCTGCACCTCCAGCTGAGCAGCAGCATGTGCCCTGCAGTCCTGTCAAGTCATTTGCAGCACTGACACTTGTGACACGTGAACACGCACACAGCAGCGCTGCCCTGGCACGGGGTGCCCATGGAGTGAGCAGAGGTAGCATCAACACATCCACAGTCAGCGCCTGCATCTCCTCACCATCCTGCTCCCTCCCTCCCATGGCAGCATGTGCTCCATCGGTGCTGACATAGGGTTTGGGAAGGCTGCAGTGCAGTCTAGACAAGGAGGAGATGAAAAGCTGCGTTTTTAGTTTGTTTTCTGAACACTTTCAAATGTCACATATGTTTTGTGTAGACAGAGCTCAATGCCAGCAAGCTGGTTGTGGCTGCCCCCCGAGGCGGTTTGTTTGTAGATGAGGTTATAATTGCTGTGAGTTGGATGCAAGGCTGTGACATGACTTCAACAGTGTCTGTGCTGGTAGCGTTGCTCGGTCCATAGCTCCAGCTCAAGGCAAAAGCTGAGGCCATGAGCTAGTGAAACCCAGTGCTCATGTTAACCTGGTCTGTTCCCTACCTCCATAACCCTCAAGATAAGGGTATGTGGGGCAGATGCAAGGCTGTGTCGATGAACGTATCATGTTGTGTATGTGTATGTGCTAGGTATGTAGAAATCTGCAGCTGGAAGTATGACCAGTGGATTTGTGCATGGGATGGTGTGCCCATGGTGCTGGAGGCTGCCCATGACCACTCTGCATAGCACGGTTGAGCTGCATGTACCTGCCATGTGCTTCATCAGCCCAGATGTGCATTCATCATGTTCATGTTCTGAAGCATAGGCTTGCTAACCGACAAGGCTAAATGAAACATCCCCTTGTCAAAAGTCATCCTCTGACTTGTCTTCCCATGGGTGCTTACAGGTTTGTGGGTGCCGCAAGAGCTGGTACCTACTTGTGGATGAAGCATCGCTCTGGGGCTCACTCAGTGGTGTCAGCTGGTAGAGCTTGACCAGTTTTAAGGACGAAAACTTCCCCTTTCCTTTGGTGTTAAGAGTTTTAAGTACCAGTAGCTACTAGGTGTCTCTTCAGTTGTCAGGCTCAGGCCACACTGATCCCTGGTGCTTTTAATTGAAGCTCCATGGAAATGAGTCCCGTTAGAACAGTGAGGTGAAGGAGGCAAAAAGCAGCGTAAACAGGAGGACATAAGAGAGAAGCCTTTGTTCTTGTGTCCTGAGAGAAACACAGCATGGTCTGGGAACAGTGTGGTGTCCCCAGCTAGGAAAACAGCACCTCTGTGTCTTTGAACTTCCCTGACCTTTTACATTATTTCAGTCTCATTCTCTGGCGTTCAAGGTACTGGCTGTGCTTCAGGAATTCTCAAACATAAACACCCATCCGTGTGGCTGGCACCGCGATGAGACGCACAGGGATAAAACACATCCAAGGGCCAAACAAAAAGCGTACAGGGTTTGTAAACACAGCATGTAGAGCTTCCCAGTGCTGCCCAGAATGCCCACTTCCTTCCGCCCTCTCTTCCCCCCTTTCAAAGCCACGCGGGGCTTCTCTCGTAACGTTAATTCCGCACATAAATTAGGGAGGGTTTCGCTTAAGCCAAAGCAAGTAGGTAATAGGAAATTCCAAGCTCCGCTGAGCAGCTGCTGGGTTTGCTGCAAGTGAGTTTTCCATAGCCTGACTGTAAATCCCTTCCTGTCCCATGCCGTGCTGAGCTAGGCTGCATGCTGCTGGTACAGCACTGCCCACTCGTGTGCTGGGACTGCACTTCTTTGAGATGCATCTGTCCTTGACTTGTGAAAAAACCTCTTTGGATTTGGTGCTACTGCCCTGATTGACGCCGGGTTTTGGGACACGTTGGCAGCGCTACTGTCCTGGCACTCAGCATGGAACATGCTATACAGAGAAGTGTCCAAGCAGACAGGTGAACAGGTCTGCATGTTTTGTGCTGGATATGTTCTGCAAAGTCAGTCCCGCTGATAGAGACTATTTCCCTATTAAATACACCCTGTTTATTTCCCCTGCTTCACCATCCAACCTTTCCTGGTAGCAGGAGCAGAACAAGCTGTTACTGAGCCAGATGTTATTTCTGGACACATCAACTCTATGTACAGTGTGCATCAAGTGCTGCCCAGCCCCTGCTGCCAAGGGGAGCACATGTCAGAGCTCAGCCTGACAGGCTCCTAACAGCCGAGCACCAGCCGGTCAGCCTGCGTACCGCTGCAGAAGCTGCCCAGGAGTAGCAATGAGCATTCTTTGGGGGTTTTATCCTTTGCTTTTTATTTGCCTGTGAAACATCTGTAAGTGACTAAATCTGTGTTTCTTGAGTGGCAAGCAGACATGTACGGGGTAACTCATGTGCTGCATATAACCAGCTGCAGCTCCTGCAATGGCTGCTAAATCCAGCTTGTGACTTGCAAGCCTCTCCCCACCGCATATGGTGGACCCTCTCAAGACTGTGTATGGGCATAAGAAGCCATGCCTCTCCCTTTCAGCTCCTCCTGGGACTCAGATCCCACACTGGCTCCTTGAAAGCCTTCAGACTCTGTGCTGGCCCCACTTTCTGGGTGCTCAAACATACGTTCTACTCCAGTAGACTCAACGAAGCTGTTGGCTGCTGTTGCACCCTGCTGAGGAATGCTGGTCTGTTCCCTACTCCTAAGCCACTGGCCTCTCCTATCACCTCCCTCCCTTGCCAAGCTGCATGCCTGTATTGCCTTCAGCCACAAATATGAGTTTGGTCTCACTAGTTTTTCTGACCCAGCATCTCCTCTAGAGAAGTGCACCAAGCACGGGTAAGTTCACACTTAGTGATGCTGCACTGAAACTACATTTTTACTAAAGCTGGAATCATCCTGATTGAGATTTACCTGTGTGAAGTCTCCTCAGTTCTCAGCACTTCACCTTGAAACTGAAGTGACACTGTAATACCGAAGAACCAGACACTTTTCCTTCTGTTTTTTTATTCTCTGCATGCTTTTAACATTGCTGAGTTTCTTTATCCTTTCTCCTGCCCTATTAAGGACCGCATGTCCTCAGGAGCACTTTATACATAGAAAAGCCAGGGCTGGATTAACTGTTGTCATCTACTTTATTTAGCTGGCTGGGCCACTGCAAAGCAGCTGGGTAGGTCCTGTCCTAATGTACTCAAGGAAATGGTGACTCAGGCCAATGTTCCAAGGCTGTGTGGGAACTGCTGGGCAGGAAAACTGAATAGGCTGAAGAAGGGACTGAAAGCAAATGAACTATGCTGGGTTTAAGACTTGGGAAGTCTAAATGTGATTGACAGTGCTTGTAAACATGTTTCTATTGCAACTGGTTTCTAATGTGAGGTGACCTGATAGGCACAAGCTGGTCATAGGGATGTTAGAGAAAACTACATGTGCAAAGGGATGCATCTCCAGAAATGCCTTGCAGCCCTTTGCAAAGGAGGGCAGTTGTCTCACCCTCTCACAAGGGGGGTGCTCATTCCCATGCCAACCACCAGGCCAGAGGCAGAGCTGCCAGAAACCCACAGCCAGCTGCCCCGGTCTAAGTCATGTTGTGGGGAGAGGCAGCCTGTAGTGAAATGTGTATGGGGTAGGACACTGTTCTTGCACGTCACCACTGGCCTGGCACTCCCAAGTGCCACAGTTGTGTGACTGCCTCCAAGCAGCAATTATCCTCCTCACCTTTGGCTCATCAGAGGCAAGCCACCATGGTCCCCATCTCTGAGCAGCAGCACAAAGGGAAGCTGGGCAGATGGCAAGTGTTGCAGGGTGTCATCTCTCTTCTTCCACGTGGTCAAAGTTCAAATCTGAGCTCTTCATCTTTTAAATTCAGCAACCGATCAAAACACGACCAGTTCTGAGACTCACGGGGCACTGTAAAAGCCTCGGGAGAAAGAAGTCACATGTTGCCTCCTTGTCTGTGTTAGTGACTTGAAGATGCCGTAACAGGATGAGAAGAAAATGGGATCCTTTTCGGAAGTCCACTGCAAAGAATTATTTGGGAAGATAATGGTAGTTCAGTGGTGTTATCTGTGCTTAAACCACTTAGTTATTCATGGGAAAAGGAAACAGCAGCAGAAGGAACATTCAAGTGCTGACAGGTTGTTCACAAGCACTCACTGCTTGTCTTTTACCAGTGATGTGAAAGATTATAGGGCCACACAGGCTAAAGAGGATGAATGAAGCAAGGAGCTCTCCATGCAAGTTGCTGAGGGCACATCTGCTATTAATTCCTGTCAGTGGTGTCTTTGTGCCTTTGAACATTTGAAAGGTGTGAAAATGTTTGTTTCACCTGGAGATAACTTGGTACCTGACCCCTGTCTTGTAAGGGAGTGTTTCCCCTCAGGTAAGTTGGCTGTTTAACCCTTTACTTTTTCAGCTGGGGAAGATGCAGCTGCTCAGTTGCAGTGAGAGCTCCATAGAACAGGGAAAGTGTAGTTTCCCTGATCTATGACCCCTGAAACATGCACTGCCTTTAATTAGTGGTAAATTCAGTTGTTTTAATTAATTTTCTCCCTATCACTCAAGTCCTGAGGCAGGTAGTACTGTGGTCTGCTAGGGCTAAGGCAGCTGGCAGCCAGAGGAACCACAAGGGCAGTTGCACATTGCCCCTGTGCACAAGGCAGAAGGGAAATAACTGTCTCCCTTGCTGCAGGCAGCAGATCTGGCTGTGGCAGCAGTTTCTTGTCCTTCCACTATTACCTCTTGGACACAGCAACACCAAGTTGCACTCAGAACAAAAATCCTTTGTCCTGCCAAGGGAGAATTGAATTTCTATGCCTGCCTTAACAGTCAGGAGGGCTGGCTTGCATCTGTCATCAGCATTAGCACTGCAGAATCAACAAGGGCTGGAAAACAGGAAGGGAAAGTCACTGAATCTGCTTTTCTCAAAGGGAAAGTCACTGAGTGTCTTCCAGCACATCCAGCAGAGACCAGCTGCTCAGCAGCAAGGTGTTGGGTTTTGTTTAAAACAAACCAAAGAAACCCCACATCATAGGAACCACAGCAGCATTTCCAGCTAAGCTTTAGGTTTCTGTTTTGGTTTCATTTAGGTTCAAGCTGATCCTTTTTTAATTAAATCAGTAATGAAAAAGACCAACATCGAAGTACAGCAGGCTAACTTTGTCAGTCTGGTTTATTACTGGGCACAGCACAGTACCACTTCATATACATACAAGCCACAGTAATACAAACACTCCCTATCCTTTTGTGTAATTAAAAATCCCACATGGTGCTTGGGAGGAGTCGACAGTCCCAGGGGTCAGTTCCCAAGGGCTGTTTTGCTGCAGTAGCAAGTTTTCTTACAAAATACTACAAGGTTTCATGCTGTTATGATCTGAAGCTGAAAGTCTGAGCTTGAAGCAACGCCTCTCTGCTTAACGCGTTCAAGGCAGGCTTGTCAGTAGCTCAGACGTTTGCAAGTATGCTCAGTCATGGTCCTCTGCAGTCAGATAAACGCATACCAGGCACCCTGGTGTGGAAATAGAACCATCAAATGCTTCTATGGAAACCCACATTATCCTGAAGCACCAGAGGTTCACTCAGTACAGGGCTGGTTACAAATGATGCTGCATTTCCTGCAGGCAGCACAGACTTCCCACCCAGGCAGGACCGTTTCTTACAGTCAGTTAAGTCTGCAGCAGCACAAGGTCAGTGAAGCTTGGGGAAAAGCTTCTGTCATTAAAGCAGGCTTAGCTCCTCAGGAAACTGATTTAAACCTACAAGGCACAAATGCAAGGTTGAATGTGGGCTGCATACTGCTGTGGCATGTGAGCAGTTGAGACACCCCTCCTAGGGGGAAATATAACACATAATAAATACATGTTAGAAAATAAGTGCATTACTGTGATCCTTCACAACATAAAGAAATAGGATCCACCCGAGCCTGCAGAGGCTGCTTCATTTAGTATTGCACAAAAGTCCTGAAATCTACTGTCAGGTCATTGTACTGGAGGTGGGACATGGCAGGGGGAAAATGAAAGGTCTTATTTGGCAGCACCTGCCCAAGCCTCCACCACTACACAAAGAGCTTTTTGCCAATCTGAGGTAGAATTACATGTATACTGCTTAAACCCAGTCAAGTCCGGCTCAACTAGTCTCCAAACTAAAAAAGAAAGAAGTAGACAGAATAGAGGAGCCTCTTTCTTCTCTGAGTGCTTCAGGTTTGTCCCTGGAAGCACATCTCATAGAGCAGAATTCCAGCAAAAGATCCCTGCTCCCCAGCTGGAAAGCCGTGATAGCTATTGTGGAGCGTAATGAAGAGTAATTGCAAGTCCTATAGCAAGCATGTTTTACACCACTTCCTCCCTCCCCACTACTTGCTAATGCTCCCTTTACTCAGGATGTTTTATCAGTTAAGACTGCCCCCACTGCTTTGTCCCTTACGTCCCTTCTCCTGGGACCCTGCAACCTATTTCAACCCTTAGACTTCTGAGGGCTGCTTGCAGTTTCTTCTAGAGACTCTTCTGTGCAGCACAGGCATGGAAGGATGGAAATAAGCGCCTCCTCGATGGAGAAGAGATGTTTATCCTCTGCTTGAGGACAGAAGTAACGCATAAAGTCTGCCAGCCTCAGCAAGTACTCAATGTTATGACCAGCACAGCCACTTGAGACAATGATTTGAGCTGCAATGTCTTCTTCAGATGCTGGGCCGAGGTAAGAAGGGTTCTGGGGTGTTGCAATGTAAACAAGAGCCTGGATGGGTTCCTCTGCATCCTTCTCCTGAGGGTGGAACTTCACCAGCTTGGTGTCGTAGCCTCCCAGGACAGCTTCTCGCATGTTGAGATACTGGAGCGATGCAGGGATCTGTTCCCCACGGACTTCATAGGCTACACCCCATGTGCACGCCTAAGAAGAGAAAGGTGGTTATGAGATGCTGTAGCTGCAGTGGACACATCTGCCAACATTTCAGTGCAAGCCGGCCTTGCTTTGGAGTCTCTGCACAACTGATACGAAGGCAGAGGAGGAGAACACCCCCAACCCCCATCACGGGAGGGCTGCGGCTACCGGCGGCCGATGGGAACCACCACCCAGACCCGCGGTACTCACCCCGCAGTCCTCCAGCAGCGTCACCACCCGCCCGGGCTGCAAAGAAGAGCAAAGGCAGAGCCGTTAGAAGCCGAGCCCGCACCACCGGCCGCCCAACGCCTTCCCCGCCGCTCCACAGCCGCCCCTGTCCTTACCATCTTCTCGCTGCCGCGGTGGAAGGTGTCCCCCTGCCAGAACCGGCGGCTGTAGCCGCGGATGAAGCCCACCTTGCGCGACGTGAACTCGAAGCCCGGCCTCCACACCAGAGAGCCGTACCCGAAGATCCACACCGGCGCCGAGCCGCACTTCAGCTCCGCGCTCTCCGCCTCCCCCGTGGGCTCGGGGGTGATGCGAGGGGCCGGCGGGGGCTCGGGCCGGCTGGGGCACTCCTCGGGGCACTGCAGGTCTCGCTTCATGGCGACGTTTGGCGTTGGGACGGGCACGAACGCGGTGCTTTAAAGGCCGCCGGGCCGCCCGCCCCGCCCCGCACGGGTGATGCAACGAGGGCGGGATGTTTCGCCGCCCGTGGGGCAAAGCGGAGCGGGGGTTGCGTCAGGCGGGGCGCTGCGAAGGGACCCCGGCCCGGCCGGGCTGTGATCGGGGTGAAGCGGCAGGGGCAGGGTCGGGGTGCGAGGTGGGGTTTGGTGGGCTCCGAGGGGCTCGTGCGGTCCGCGGGAGAGCTGTGGCGCCTGCGGGATTCCCGCCTGGGGATGCCCGCCTGGGATGCCGGGGGATCACCCGCTGTCAGACCCTGCATACTTGTCTAGCGGGGCTCCTGGGGTGGATGGAGCAGCCTACATCATGCCCGAAAGGGAGAAACTGAGGCGGAATGAGCCCTCAGCAGCCTTCTCCATACTCCCCTGGTTTCATTCAGCTGCTGCTGGAAAAAAAAGCAGTTAATATTAAACCGGGGGAAGCGACATCCCCTTACGTCAAGAGGGCTGAGGTGTAAGGCATGTAAGTAAAACAAAGCAATGAAATCCACACAAATGCAACGAAATGGTGCAGAGTCTGGGCAGTTGAGTGCATTTTGCCTTGTACCACATCCAGGCTGGAGTCTGGGCTTGTGGTACATAATGTATGTCGAAGAGCTGCCTATGTGTCAGCAGGAGACTTGGCTGTACATCAGCTTTAAGCAGGTTATGATGACTAAAGAATCCAAAGACACGGGCTCAGGTTACAGAATTGTTCATTTTGGTAGTGGGAGAGAAAAGGGGGGAAAAGGATGAGAAGCAAACCCATTGAGGTACTGATGTAGAAGTATTTCTCATTATTGTTCTTGTCCTCTGCTTCTAATCGCTCCAAACAGTCTATTTACACTCTTTTCTTTAGTTTCCTGTTGGGTCCCGTCCAACCAGCACCCACCTTTCCCTTCCACTTAACAGGGCGTTGCAGCCACCACACACACAGCCCATGGCGGGTGCTCCCTGTACCTTGGCACACTGACCACAGGTGACATCAACAGCCGGCATGGCTCTCTTGTCTGTCTGCCATGCCCTACACGGCCTGCCCTTCACTCCTGACTCTGACTTGCTGCTTTGGATGACCCTTCACGAGATCAGCCTTAACAGAGCACAAAGCTCCTGAATTTGCCTCTCCACTTGCGCTTTTCTCTGTCACCTTCTCTGTCTTACTCAGGCTCAAAGGAATGGGGTCAGTGCTGCGTCCCCCCCAGCCCTTCGCACTGTACACCCATGCTGTTACAGGCTTGCAGCCTCCTACTGATTCCTCATCAATCCCTTTCCGTAGGCAAAATGCAAATACGTCTCCTGTTCATGTAGCTGCTGTACTTGGAGGTCTTGGTCACAGACAAGAAAGTCCTCTAGAAAGTGATCTTCTTAGCAGCTATCTGTATCAAAGCTCTGCTTGGCAAAGCAAGAATTACATCTCTACTCTTACATTTCCAGTCTTGCAGATCCTGGCTCTTAAGACACAAGACTCCCTCCTTAGCCATGCAGTTTGTCAGTGTGAAAATAATGTGTCCTTTCAATCAAATTAAACTTCAATCAAAGTTCAATCAAGTATAAACTGAGTATTAAACCAGTCCTCTGTGTCCCATTGCAGCAAGTGTATATATTTCATATTTAGTTCTTTTTTTTTTTTTTTTTTTCTGCTAAAATCAAGGAATTTTGAGCAAAACCCCAATATGCTGTCAATAAAAGCATTAAGACATTTGGTTGTAGCTGCATCATCTTTATCATGCAACGGCACAAACAGTGGCAGAGAAATCAGTGTCTAAAAGATAAACTGAAGAAGCTCTTGCTGGGTTCTGGTCTTAGTGATACAATGAAAAAAATCTAGCCACTTCCTTCAGCTTTCCTCAGGATGTGATTATATCCATCTGAGAAACATGCTGGATTACACGTGTCTCCCAGACAAAGCGCTGGGTATCTGCTAGGAAAAGCTAAAGAAAATTGAGTCAAGAGATGAAAACATGCTACTGAGAAGTGATGCATGCTTACTGAAGTGGGAGGAGAATTGCTCCTTTCCATTGTAGAGCTGCCTCAGTTGTACATCTGTCTGTGCCACGGGCTCTGCTACATAGCTTGGCCAGATTCACAATGCAGAGCCAATGCATGAAGCAAAAGCATTAAGAGACCAGCTTCAGATCACACACCAGTGCAATGCTACAGATCTCTGCTCCCTTCAGTGCTGTTACTCCCAAATCTATTACGTATGAAGGCAGAAACTCCTTTTGAAGCCCAGTCCCTGATTTTCTTGTGTAAAGACATTGGGATGTTGCTCCATCGTTAGAAGCAGAGTCTGTGGGAAGACTGTTACTGCAGTTGTGGCATATACAGCAAGAGGTTAAGAATCTTTTTGGTTTCAAGCTTTCATTACTCCATTTCTTGGTGCTGACTGTACTGTCATTGCACTTTGGTTAAATAAACCAAGGACATGAAGATCACCTGGCTGAAGGGCTGAGCAGGAGAGGTGAGTGCAGATGGTATAGATGCAGCTATGCAAGTAAAGCAGGTAGTTACTAAAGAGAGGATTTAGTGTCTGTCAGTGTTGTTGGAGCTTGCATTCGTAAGACAAGAACAGCCTGCCAAACTGAACCACAGGAATGCTTAACCAGGTGTGAAGGAGGATGTGGAGCAGCAATGGAGTTAACTGTTAAAGAGCACGATGTAGATTCAGGAGTGCCACAAAAGGAGACGGAAAAAAAACATAGTCACTTTTGAACTGTTGAAGTCCATTGAAGTCCTACGGCAAAAGGACTGGAAGACAATGGCCATACTATGTTAATTGTAATTTTAAACAAGTTTGGCCTGGAAACCTTTAGGAAGGAGATAAAGGCAAACATAACTTTATTTGTTACATCCTGCAACTAGTTTTTCCAGGTTTCAGGAAAAGGAGGAGCTAGTTTCTCTTCAGCAGTATGCGCTCTGCTTCCCCAGAGTGAGCATTCCCATGTTCGTGTGGGGTGACTAACAGTGCCAGAGCTGCCTGTTTTTCAGGATAGTGGTGAATCACCCCAGTGCCAGAGGAACCAATAACAGCACTGTCAGGACACGTAACAGTGGACTGAAACTGTCATTATCTGTGTCTCGTGTTTCAGGCTCTTATTTGCTTCAATAAGCTGAGGGCACACATTGACTTTTCCAGTTGTTCTATTCATAAAACACCGACTGGGAACAGGAGGATTGCCCGTTCATTGCCAGGTACCACCACATCTTCCTCCAACAGCTTGGCCCTGCTTTCTTCTCTCTACAGTGAGCAGACAGGAGAATCTGAAGAATAAATCTGCCCCTTTTCCCTGAGGCTTCAGCAAAGATTACAGCTACTGCAGCTGGAAGTGAGGTTCAAACAATGCCACAGGCATTTCAAACTGATGTAGATTGGTACTGTTCCCCTGATATCAATGATGCCATATCCATGAGCCTCACCAAGGGTCTTACTTCTGTTTGTTGAATCCAGTTCTCAAGGCATTTGCAAAATTCCTTCAGATGTAAACGTTTACTATATAAATATGCAATCATCCTTGTTTCAAATATGGAAACACAGAAGTGGCAATGTCAAACATTCCATATTAAAGCACCGAGATCAGGAACTACGCATAGAATGGTAGCCACGGGTGTATTTGGATTTGTATGCTACATCCAAAGGGAACACATTTTTTGTTGTTAAATGCTTTAACTCATGGGATGCAGTTCTGGTCCCAGGCAAAAAGAAGAAAATATGGCAAAGGACATACAAGTACTTTAAAGAGAACAACCCTAAACTCCAGTGGATACAGCACAGTAAGGACACCGGGCTGAAAACCAAAAGTCTGCATGTCTGAGATAACAAGGAAACGAGCATACACAGCACAACTCAGGTGGAAATCAGACAAGGCAAGGAAACCAACCTCCACATTTATGTGATCTGTGCGTCAACACTAATAATGGGATTAATAGACAGGAGGGATTCTTCTGCAGGACAGCACTTAAGATGACGCTTACTTACATGGATGAGCACTCCATGTTCAGTCTATTCACCCCTATGGCTGCTACAGCTCTGACTGTTGTTGGCTGTTGCTAATTTTTGCAGTGTGTTCAATTCAGATCCCAAAGACTACTGAATACCCACAGATGGGAATGGCGAACGTGACTGAGCCACAACAAACTTCATTTGTATTTGAATTAGTTACCTGAGGAAAAAAAATAATAAATCTATAGATCCAAAGAGCATTTTCATGTGCCATCAATTCCCTGTGGCCTGGAAGTTGACTGAGAAGTCCTCTGAAGAAAACCCAGCATTATTGCTTTGACTTTTGAGTCCTGTACACCAAAGTGATCTGCTGCACTATGCTTTTTGCCACCTTCCCCTCCCCTTCTTACTTGGAGCTGGTGGGCAGTTTTGTCCCTGCTGGCAGGAGCTGCCCTTGGTTGCTCTGGTCACCCTGTCCCTCTATTACATTCCATGTTGCTGTCTGATACTGAGGTACCCCAGCACTGGTCCATAAAGATATTCTCCATAAAGAGTTGGAACTCCTATTTTAGATGGGATTTTATCTTGGTTAAAGGCAGACACAATGAGCAGAGACTGAGGGGACAGTGTGGAAGGTTAGCTCTTAGCAGGAGCTTAGGGAATTTTGTCTTTTCTTCCTTTAGGGTAGGTAAGAATCATAGAATCACAGACTATTTAGGGTTGGAAAGGACCTGAAGATCATCCCATTTCAACACCCCTGCCATGGGCAGGGACACCTCCCACTAAGCCATGCCACCTAAGGCTATGTCCAACCTGGCCTTGAACACTGCCAGCAATGGAGC
>JAOEHX010009139.1:6502-51960 GCA_025448015.1 Bolborhynchus lineola
TTTAGAGATGGGAAGTTATTTTATATTCAGCTCAGTGTTTGCTGTCAAAGAAGGTGCACAGACTTCCCTTGAGTTTTCTTACTGTTTATTTTCAATAGAAGTTACATGTTTTTTCTGTACGTATGAAAGCAAAACCATAAACTCAAAAATCTGTATTCAAACACTAACCTTAAGATAGAAGAAAAGTTTAGCTCATATTAGTTGTTAAGAAAATATGTGGGTTTCCTGCTTACTTTGTTTATTCTCTCCTGTTTCCTATTAATGGAAAGACCAAAAAATCTTAACTAAAACACCAAAACAACAGATCTGGCCTGCTGTGAGTACACATATGTGAAGGTTGCTGAAAATGCCTTTCCCAGAGGAATAAAAGCTGAAAGCCTTTAATTTATCATAGCAAATTCATTTTTTAGGTCAACATCTGAACTGAGTGAAACATTGTTTAAATAAAACTTCTGGTTACACTAGCTGCTCTGTTCAAGAAATTTTCATGTTCAGATGTGAGACGCTTCAGAGATCATTAAAAGACATTCAGTAAATGTGACTAAAATCAGTCTGTTAATTGTGTGAGTTCTCTTGATAATCTGGTCTTCCAGTTGTGATGGATTATTCACAATGGTTAATTTTAAGATAGTTTCCTAAGGCTCCTTCTATTAGTAGCAAAAATGTGAGATGTTATTTTAGAGGACAAATTGGAGCACACAAATCATCCTCTGGCAAGGATTTTCCACTTTTTTAAGTATAGGGGGAAACACAAGGAGACAAATCTGAGGAGATATTAGGACCACTGAAATCAGAAGGGTTTGGAAATTTGAACATTTTTTAAATTAGGCAATTTTCTCTACATATAGTTTAAGCAAGGTAGCGTGATAGTAGAAAGAATAAGTATCACTAAATCATATTAATGTATTGAACAGAAGTTGTTAAGAGCTATCATTTCAAATTTAATATCTCTTTTTAAAATCACTCATCTTCTCCTGAAGGAGAGAGGATGCTTTAATAATTCAAGAACTCAGTTATTTGGGGGAGTTTGATCTATCTGACTACTAGCCCTGCCTTGACAATCCCACATGACTTTGTTCAGAATTATACTGAGGTATTAAGTTGCTGGAGCTGGTCTAGAGAAGGGCAAAAAAGCTCATGAAGGGTCTAGAGTACAAACCTCCTCAGGTATCAGCCTCAAGACGCACAAGGGGAGGTTTAGATTGGATATTAAGGAAAATTTCTTCAACAAAAGGGTGATCCAGCATTGGAAGAGGCTTCCCAGGGAAGGTGTGGAATCACTGTCCCTGCAGGAGTTCAAAAACCATGTAGATAAGGTCCTTAGTGACATGTTTTGTGGTGGGCTTGGCAGTGCTGCGGTGATGGTTGGACATAATGATCGTCAATGTTTTTTCCATCTGAGGTGATTCCATGATTCTGATCACAAATTCTTACTGTCAGGAAAAAAAAAGTTTTGGTTAGTACAGCATCTAACTCAAAAAAATATTTTGCAAATAATTTCAGCTGCTTATAAATCCTACTTGCTACAGCATGCACAGCCCAAAGTTATGGTTACAAATGGGGGGGGAATAAAATTATAAAAGAAAGGCATAGTTGCAAATAGTCACCTGAATTATATAAGAGCCTAGCTCAGTGAATCTACCACTTTGCTACTAAACTAACCACAGAATTGCTGCTACAAATAAATGTGACCTAAAATACTGTATTTATGGCAGTGGCAAATTATATCTGTGCTTAGATATGTCGTTTGAAGCTGTCCCAAATCAGAGCCTTTAGAGTTCTTTTGAAGAGGAAATTCATGGACAAAAATATTTTTTAAAAGAGAGACGTGATGCTTCCAGGGTCTAGGCTTTGAGTCAGTTCTTTCTTTCAAAGATATGGAATGGGAAATGTCTCAGATCAATACTTCTGATGAATCATTTTATGTTCATCAAACTACATTTTGCAATAAAATCTTTTATTGGGAACTTCATGAGAACATGATTTCAGGTTTCAAAAATACATAACATAAGCTATTATTTCTTAAAATGGAAAAAAGTATTTATAGTCCGTATTATTATCTACCCTAGAATCAAAAGGGTGAGGGAAAAAAAGAAAAGAAAAGCACTAGTATTACAGACCCTTCAGTTGTTTCTGCATCTGTTTTTGTATTCGTGATGTCATGTCTGAAGAGGGAAACCTAGTCATCTATTAAACCTTTCATTAGGGGTTGATATATAACGTTTCTGTATGTAAAAGCAAAACATTACACAAAATAAATCAAGGCTTGGATAGTAGGGAAGGACTGATTATTCCATGGGATTTCAAGGAAGAACTATAAGGAACTATTCAAAAATCTTAGCTAATGAGGTCCATTGAGAAGTATGTCTTGCGATGAGTCTGTATACTTAAAATAGAACATATATTGAGAAAGATATTTAACTTAAATTTATGATCTCTTATACAGTTATTATGTTATTTGTCATTTTAAATTATTCTATTCATTCATCAAACTAATATTACTACTAAAATTAGCACATATATTTTTTTCTGAATCTAACATCAGCTTCTGAGGAACAGATTCACATATGTCTTTGACTGGATAAAGACACTTCTAACAAAGACTCTATTCTGACTAAAATGATAGGTGATGGTAACATTGCTTCTTAAACTCCATTTTAATAAGCTAAATCAGCTAAAACACATTGTAGGAAAGAATTCTAGATGTTTTTTCCAATATTTTTCTCTTTTTTCTGATATTATTTTTGACTATGGATAACAAAAGTAGTTATGCCATTTTAATATGGTTCTCAGTAACACTGTAATTTATTGATCATACTACCTCATCTACTTTCCTTAAGAATTCAAGATTCACATAACCTACTTTTTAACCATTGCATTCTTTGGGAGCTCTCTATGAGTTTTTAATCCATTGGAATGTCTAAGTAGTAAGTCAAAAAATTAGACATCTAGCCTAAAAATATGAATTGATATCTTCAGATACATTTATGATCCCGATTTCTTAAAAATTTTGATTCATTCCGCATTTCTTAAAAATTTTGATTCATTCAGAGATGTCTGAAATCGAATTACTCTGTAGAACTCATTTTTCTAATTGCCCAGTACTCTAGCACTAATGTTTTAAATCCATAATGGTTTACAATTTCCCATTTAGCATATCATGGATTAAGTCACTGAGCCTAGTCTTTTTACGTGAAACAGACTTGAATTTACTAATTTTCCTAAATATTTCCTGTTTTCTCAGCCCTTCCTACAACATGCAGGCTGCCAAACATTGTGCATATTTAAAATGCTGGAGATTTCTTTAATAAATATAAGAATGTAGTGAGCATTATAAGAAGTACAGATATATACTTCTGAAATATTTTGCTCTGTTTACATGCAAAAAGCTCAAGAAATTAATCTGTACCTATACACTATTCTGCTTTATTTAATTGTACAGACAATCCATGAGCTGTCTGCAGATAAGTTGTGCAGTGATAAAGAATATGTTCACAGTATAATATCTTGCAAAAGTCAAAGAGAGCATAACACAATGGGGTAGGATAATTTTGAGACAATAACTCTCTAATTCTAAGTTCTGAATAATTTCTGTAAAATATTTTAGTACCTGTACTGAAATAACCATCAAGACGAATAACTGACAGTTAAAATTGCTTTTCAATGCATACATGCTATGTAATAAAAGTAAAAATTAGTAAGAATAAATCCTCCAATAGAAGAAATTGCCTGTGCCCCAGGGCATTGTATGCTTAAAGATATGTAAAATTTTTGCTCTTTTCCAAAAGGCCAGCTTAACATTCTAAGTGTATCTCTGAACACTTATTCTGCAACAACTGAAAGCAAAGATCTGCTAAACCAATAATGAAAATCAAAGGATTATTGTTTTTCTTTTTTTTAAATAAAAAAAGAAAGAAAAAAATTACACAACCCCCACCCCACCAAAACTTAAGATTTTTATTTTCTGCGTTTGAATTAATACTCTTAAATTGAATGAATACACTTATACATATGAGAAGTGCATAACTCTAACCTGTGACAGAATCATATGCAAACCATGGAACATTAATACCAATATATAACTTTTTCTATATTATTTATACATGAAAACTTTTTTGTCTTTTTTCAGCAAAGTATTTGGGGGAAAGAAGTTTCTTGGTCTTTTTCAGTTTTCAAAAGAAAATCTGAACAGCATATTTGGTGCTCCGATCAGTGTAATTAATTTGGTTTTTTGTTTGTTGTTTTTTATTTTTAATTTAATTTTTTAAATGTAACTTCCCTCTTCTTACTCCTATTTAAGTTTCTCATCCAGGAAATACTTTCATTTTAGATTAATTTTACATCTAGACCCCTAAATGCCTACTTCTGGAACTATTTATGTTTTTTCATTGACTGTGTAACAAGTTATACACAAAATATTTAGTTAAAATCCCATGTTGTGTATAGTACTTAGATTAATTTGGTTTGGTTTAGAAGAAATTGGATATCCTACAAATTTCCATTCAAATATGCAAAGCTTTTTTACCTGAAATTCTCTCATCATGTAGCCCATACATAACCTACGTATCTATAACCCAAGGAAGTATTCCAAGACACGACCTGATTTTCCTAATCACTCAAAGCTAAAAAAACCCAACCAAAAAAAAAAAAAAAAAAAATCCCCAAACCACCCCAAACATCACCTTCACAGCCCCCCTCAAAAAAATCCCGTCAGACCAAACACAGACAAAAGAATTATTCAGGAAAAATGGGAGAAACCTGACATAAAAATGATATTGGAATGTTTGAATCACTGAAAAGTATAAACCTATATATAAGTTTAAGATTGTTTCCTTTTTTCTCTTAAACCTATCTTTAAAAACATCACAGAAATAAGGGGCTGTTGCAAAAAACAAGGGAAGGGAAACCCTTGCCATGGTCCTCAGCCATTCCTGCAACTAAAAAGGTTTGAAACATAAGGGATTTACAGGTATACTTCTGTCCTCATCTAAAAGATACTCTTAAAGATGTCATGCAATGTGCACAGAATAGGAAATTACTCTCTAGAATGCACTGGAGATTTAATTCTTTCCTCTGCATGTACACTTATTTCCTCTGCCCGAGCCCTTCAAGGCAGACATCTACTCAGAGCTTGAGAATTGACAGTTCCCAGGGACTGGTTGCTCCTAGAGCTATTATTTTGTATGACAGCTTTTCAATAAAACATCTGGTCAGACAGACATACGTAAGAGTAAAGGTTGTTCATTAAAAAATAAAATGAAATAATTAATTAAAAAATATTAAAAGACAACTATGGGGAAAGTAAGTCTTTTCTTGAAGACCTTTCCTTCACTTAATGTCTGAAAAATTAAGTTACCACCGACCATTTAAGTTATTATTTATCATAGCACCCAAGAAATAACACGGAAAACATGTACACAGATAATGAAGAAAGAAATATCAATGCTGCTAATCATATGGCTGCAAGCAAAGTCTGAAAATACACCACACAGCAACTGAATTTTCACATAGATGCATGAAATTTAACTGACTTTAGAAAACCATTTCAGAAACTAGAGTACAAATCCTTCTTTGACTTTATATATTAGGATTTAGATATTTCCTTTTTACTATACCTTTTCACAAGAAATAAAGCATGTGTGGGCCAAAAGAAAATTGAAATTCAAAGGGAAAAACCAAAAAAGTAAAAGGAAAAAACTTAGCCCGTTTCAATCCCATACACCAAAAGAAACCCAGAGATACCATGTAGAGTCTTGGAAAGCAGTTCCCAAGTCCTGGATACAATGTAAATGACAAGAAGCACAGGTCATATGTCAACAGATTTTTAGTAGCTAATATGGAATCCAAATTGTATGCTACACAATCACAACAGAACCTAATGCAAGCATATACATATTTATCTATATAAATATATATAGATAAATATCTATATAAAATATAGATATTTACAGGGCTCTCTGCCCTGCACGTGAAGGGCTTGTATGTATTGATTTTATACCAGACTGTAAATTTTAAGGTTCTGTGAAGGATACATCATCTTGCATGTGTGTGACAGAGATAGACAGATAACATACGAGACAGTAAATACAGAGGAAGGTGGGGTTACATGAATTATCTCTCATCAGCTGTTTCAGCAATTATAAGAATTATTTTTCTGTTTTATGAAATGGAAAAACATTACAGAGATGCAATTTTCTACACATGTGCTGGCATCATCAAAAGTAAGGATGCAAAAATAAATTTTTAAAATACTCCATGAAATAAGCAAAGAGTACAATATTCAGGGCCTCCTAATTTGACAGCACCGGTTTTAAAAATGGACAAATCCCTAAAAAAGGAAACCTTAAGTCAGTTCTCTCCTTCTAAAAAAGAAAATAAATACAATCTTATGGAAACTTATTGAACTAAAGAACAATGCAATGATATAGCCTATAACATTCATTGTTAATCTTGCTATATAAAAGATACTTACATGATGCTAGACATCTACACTCATAATAAGGAATTCTGAGATGGGTTAATGGCTTACTTGTAGCAAAGTGGCGTCAATGTCAGAAGTATAATTACAATTTCACAAGGTTACAGATCCTAGCCCTGGATTATTACCTCATGCTTATATCTAAGACATCAAGAGCAAAATAACATGCTACAGCCATTTATTAATGTAAAAGCCTCCTGAAGCAGTGCATTTGTTTAGTAATATCATTTATGCATCAAAGCGACCTAAACCACACAATAATAATCATTTCTACAGAGGACCATTAGTATTACCAAGAATCAAGTTCTAAACCTCTGCTGATGCATGACAAAGAATAAAATGTAGTGGAAAGGAATCAGTCAAAGAACTCTGTGCATCCTGAAACAGAAACCATACTTTATCACTTTAAAGAGATCACAGGGAGCATAAACTACGACAGCAGAGCTAGTGACACAATTGCAAAAGTATCTGAAAAGCAGCTTATCCCAAAATAAGGCATATGAAGAACTTCCATGCTTTATAGCAGGTTCTAAATTCCAGACAGTAATAATGTTGTAGGCTTGGAAAATGCATACTACAGTTGTCTTGTTTTCTGAAGTGCCAAATATGCATCTAGGAAAAGTACAGTGAGCACATTTCCCGGTTACTGATGAGCAGAAGGAAATGATTTCTCTAGATACCTGTCATGGGTTCAGCATGAAGGATTTGAGCAGCCTATATACTCACTCCTGCTTCCAATGTCGAGCTGCACAAAGAGCTTCAGTTTAAAGTCTATGTCAAGATTGAACTGATGAGATTTAACTTCTGCATTTATATGCTGTGAATAAGTAATCCAAAATGCCCTTGACTGATTACAATTTGAAAAACTGCAATGTAAGTGACATGTTCTTCTACCATAATTTCCTTACTGGGACACTTGTGAAGTAAAGTGACTACTAATTAAATAACAGAGCATTTCAACACATACCACCTTTGCATTTAGGCTTTGATATGTAGTGTTTAATAACCTTTTTGTACCAATTTAGTATCTACTTATGTCATTCATTGCAAAGAGGATACACAGAGTGGTTTTTTTATATATATGTAGATGTTGCAATACTAATTGTCCTAGGGAGCTTTTTCACAGAATGTTCGGAGCTCCCAATATCCTCCTATATAGGAAGAATCTTATAAATACTTCCATCTTAAAAAGGCTAAAAAATAGTTCAGAAAGAAATTAAGAATACTTTTGCCTTGAACCATAACAGAATGCCTTAGAAGTTTAACAATGAAATGATCATGTTTGTCTTGAGGTTAAATTAATTCTGTCTTTTGTCCATCAAGAAATTTCCAGAAAATTAAGAGTAAACTTTCACTGAATCAAGAACTACTGACCATTTTTTTTCTTTCTGAAATGAGATCACAGGATATACCAGGAAGCACATTGTTGAGCCCTACTCATTCAATTAACTGTTTCAAGTTCCACAATCCTAATAAATAAATAAGTTTAGGGAAAAAAAAAATCCTATTCCAGCTGAAACTCCCAGGTCAAAAAATTCAAATCTGCCCTTCCTAGGCCTCTAACCCAGTCAGCTTTCTCCCTCCATGTTCCTAATACAGTATGGTCATAGTAAGAGAGGAAACATATTCCAAAAACTCTCAGCACATGGAAAGCAATCTCAGTAAGCATATTATAATATGAATGAGTAGGGGAAGATAATTTCTAACCCTTTAACATTTCCTGACTCGCAATCCAACTTTTCAGTGCCAAAGTCTTATGCACATTTTCAGGAACTGCTCAAGATCACTGCATTCTCTAGATTTATATTGTACTTACTACATTTTATGATTGAAAAATTATACTTCAGATATGGGAAATTAACATTTGAACAATAGATATTTCAGTATAAGGTAATCAACTAAATTTGATGGCAAGGAGTATTCTGGCAAAGAATGGACAAAACCACTTATGCTATCCACCTAGGCAATCACACATCACTTAGAGAAATTTTGCTCTCTTATGAAAGCTTATGTCTGAGAAGCATTTGTAGAATGTTATTTCCTTTCTCTGTTTCATGAAAGAAACACTTGAGAAAAAAAAAATATTTAAAAACAAGAAAAAAAGAAAGAAAAAGAAAAAAAGAGTGGGATTTACAGGTCTTCTCCTGGCATTGCAATTGCTGGGTGTACCTATTTCACTTTTGCAAAATAGGGGAGAAAAAAATCAGCTTTCTGAACTAAGGACTGCTATCAATCTCTGTTAGTTAAGAGCCACCTATTATCTGAGGTCAGATTTTTGAATATTTAATACTAAACTGAAGTGCTAATTGTGTTTGAGAAAGACAGAACTGAACAAATATCTTCTGCACAGCTTTTCTAAGAACATAAAACATTATTCTAATTGTGGAGTTCTAAGTACTGGAAAGGAGGAAAAAAAAAACAAAACAATCCAACATTTAAAAGGGCCAGTTACTTTTATCAAATGCAGGAAAAATACGAAAAAAGAGTGGTGCCTGCTCAGGATAGATACATTTGAGGTAGGCAGGCAATGATATATTTTTCTCATTTGTTTTATCATAGTTGTTGCCAGTCAGCTTTACCTTTAAATCAGCTGGCAGTCAAAAAAAAAAAAAAAAGACAAAACCATTTGTAATCATGGTCCGTATAAACAAGACCACTCAAATACTGACACCAGCAAGAGGAGATCACTTATTACCTATGGAATCAACATCTCACAAAGAAATAGAGAACTACCTAAATAATTCTTTTTCATGATTGATTGGAATTGCAAAGCTATTAAAACAGTAATCTCAGGGTAAATGTCGTTTATTCAAGAGATTACTTCTTTTGTATTATTATCCTTAATTGCCTGTGACAAGGTTACCGATGCCAACTCTCGCCAGACCTGAACAAGAAGATGACATTGGTCTTTAATCTTTCTAAAAGGTAACATATACAGGTAAATAAGATTCTCATGCAGAGATAACCATAAAGTGGTATGACTGTACAGGTGTAATTAACTATGAAGAGACACCCCAAAACGTGAGCAAAGCAGCTTTATAGTTTCTCCAATTTAAATGATTATGCTGAGGAGGAAGATTATATAGTTTTTATTTCTTCACTGAGTTATGGCCATAATTACTGCTGCCCTCTAGATTGCATGAAAGCATATCTCAGAACATGGTAGCTGACTATTGTGACTAAATCATCACAAGTGCCTTTTTCAATGAATGGACCATAACAATACTTCAGAAGAAAATGGAGATATGATAAATATTCAAAAAGTAGCAGTTAGTGAGCATTCCTAATATAAGCTAACTTTAATTCAAATGGTTGTCTACTTCCTGTTTCAGAAAGTGAAGAGATCACACAGAAATACACAATAAGAATCTTCAAACTAAATACCTATCTGTATTAAATTTATACTTGCAGAAAAGGGTAGCACTCTTAGATGCTGTTTATAGAGGGAAATTAGTGAAATGAGCTTGTGCAGTCTTACTGCAAAATGTTTTATTGCAGCTGAAGTGTTTAATGAAATCCAGAAATGCATTTCCTTAGTATAAAACCCAAAAGACTGGATCCCCAGGGACTGCATGGGAAGTAACCAATGCACAGCAAATCCTTATGCAGTACATGAAACATAATCACAGCTAATCCTCTAATTATTCCTTTTTTGAAAAGCCCCTTAAAACTTACTATGCCTGAAAAAAATCTCCACAGGTATGCAACATGACACTATCAAAATGGGTATAGTAACCCATGACATATATAAAAAGTGTACTCTAGAAGTTTTCAGAATACTTCATGAGAATGTAATTTTCTAAAATGTGCTATAGGACGTCTATCATATCCACAAGGGCTTTTTCCAAGGAATTATTAAATTTTAAGGATTATGCTTTCAGCAGCAAGTATGGAAAAAAATATCCCAGTGGTTACAAGTAGTGTAAGTGGGAACTGTGCAACTGATTCTTGACATATAGCAGCTTACCCAGTATAAATGTTGGTCTGCATCAAACTTTATTACTGCCTAGAAGAGATTTGTTGTGCAGAGAGAGTATCCACTGAAAAGATAGAACTTCTTCCACAGCTGCAGATGCTGCAGAACAGCTGGAGTCCCTATCACTAGTAAGTTACATATTGATGGCTAAACTAGTATCAAACAAGTTAGCTCTGAAGTCTCTACAAAGACACCTACTCAAGTAAGATAGAACTTGCCTCACTGACAAAGCAAGTAAAACCAAGAAACATTACAGAAGGTTAAAACAAATAAAAAGAAGAAAATCCCCAGCAATTAGGAAACTGATACAATTTGTTTGCAATATTGTATGGAACCACTATGCACATTTGTCATATATCCAGCCTGGGCTGGATATAACAGAGAACTAGATATTGTACCATTTTGTAAGACTATAGAGATACAGCTCTGTTTGATTTAACATTCACAAATTGTCTATCACATAAATTCACTCTTTGTTGCCAGTTAGAAGAGCCCACAAAATCACTAAGGACATTTTTGAAACCACTTGGCACAAAGCCTTTTTATTTTTTTCCTCTCAATCTATCTATTATGCACACAAAAAAGAAAACCAAATTCAGCTTTGGGGGCTTGGTACAGTGACATGATTGTGCCTTGTGTCAGGGTTACCAAAATATTTCCTTTAATTGACTCTTTTATTGCAGTTAAATTTGTCTTTTGTTACCTTAGTGAATAAAGGATAACTTGGGGTGGAGGAGCAAGCATTTATTAAAATATTCCCTGTTTATGATGTACGAGAGAAATTAACTGACATCCCTGAGGAAAAACTAGAAAGAATTGCTGGCTTAATTGCTGCACCCTAACTATCAAAATCTTAATAGAATATTAGATTAACATATCATGCTTCTAATGGGCAGTGAGGGGGAGAAAGGGAAGAACACAGAAAAAGCTGCCATGTAGTACATAAAGTAGGTACAGAGCTGACAATAAAGTTTTCCACATTCAGATAAGGTCCCCACTGCAGGGATGTTTCCACATTACAGAGATACTGAGGAAGAGACACATGAAGAAACCGAGTTTGACAGTTAATGTCCTCTTTTTCAGTTTAAACCTTTATTTTCAGCTTCATCAAAGTTGGTGCTTTGTAAAGGAAAAGGCTTTTTGGAAAGAGAGGCACATATTTTTTTTAAATAATAACAAATAAGAAAAAACTCCAAAATGCAACTGTCTAGTTTTGCTTCTTATGAGGAAATGTATAGATAAGTCTACCTCAGCTACTAGCAGCTGAATAAAAATTGCTAATTTACAATTTATTCTTTGCTGGAATTGGTATTTGAAGATACGCAATAAATGGAGCTGCTGATTTCCTCAAAAGAAAGGAAATGTTTCTCCTCAGATGTGGAGATAAAAGTGAAAGAATTCTCTGGTGTATATGTTTTCCTTAAAATAGCCAGAACCTCTAAGAATTCCTCCTCTTTTTGGAATATCTCAAAAGGGGAAAGATGTGTGAAACGCCTTTGTCATCAACTCATTTGCCAGCCAGTCCAGTCATTTGAATTGTAGAATGGCAGAGCCAGAAAAACTTATTATTTTGTGTATGAACAGGAAAAATGATCAAAGTTTCTGGGTTTAATAAAAGAGAAAATGCAATTGAGAAAAATGCTAACATTCTCCCTTCTCTAGCAACTTAAGGCCTTTGAGTCTCCCTTAAATCTTTCTCTGTTTCAAAATAGCTGAGTTATGCATGAGCTATAGGGGTGCGATGTTTCTCTTTTAAGATCAGTTCAATCAAAGGTGCACTTCAGTCAAAACTAGAATTTAATTAAAAAACAAAACAAAACCTTCTTCCTCCTTTCAGTTAGACAAAATATCAAAACCCTTTCAGTTTGAATAAATGGAGACTATTCCAGAAATGTCATCTAAACTGAGTTCCTAAAAGCAGCCTGAGAAATTATAAATACAGCTGAGCTTGACTAGGAATGTTTTCTATTTATGCCTCTGTTCTTGCCTCCTCCACCTCACTGGCCTAGCTGGTGACATGAGCTGCTGGAGCTCTAACTTTTGGTATTTCTCATATATCTGACATTATTCAAATGCTATTGTGAAGAGATGCTAGAGAAACAGTCAAACTTCAGATGTTAAGTTCTCTCTTTTCATCTTTTGCATATGGAACCAGATGAATGATAGTTACTGTTCGTTTTTACATATGTACCTATACTGTTTGTTTTGGCTCTCACTATGGGTGAAACACTAATCTTCTTGCTGCAAAATTCTAGCCATTTAAAGATACTATGATGATATGTTGATAAATATTTACAAACAAATTTTTTACAGTGGAATAGCTGAAGAGCATATCTTTCCAGCTTGCAGAAATCAACAAATCTCTAATTTAACTGACAGGGATAAAGATGTGACTAAAAATTTCCCAGGCAAAGACTAGCATTGCAATTCAGCAACCAACCACTAATTACAAAGTAGATACCAATATTGTTTTTGAAAGTAGAAATTTAAGATTTTTAGAATTCATTTACAATATTGTTTCAATTTTTTGACTGAATTCCTATTAAGATAGGTCTAATATTTAACAGAGACATACTGTAATTGATGTTATCTGAATTGATTTAAATAATAAAACAAACATGATGGCATTAAAAAGAGAAGACCATCATCAGCACTGTAGAAAATGATATTGCTAAATGTCTGTGAAACAGACCACTAAAGGAACATAGAAATGGTCACCTCAGATCAAATAAGTCATGTATGTAGTTCAGTACATTATATTGACAATAGGCAGCAATTTGGAAGACAGTTGAATAATTTTCTAAAAGCTTCATTTTTCACAGTAATTTTAGTCCTATTACTTTGTACCCACAATCATTGTACATACCAAAGTAAGCCTTTATTCTTTAATTTAATCAGTGTGCAATATCAGAATAATTTTTACTTTGACATAATGGCCTTGTAATGAAAAATGCATAATTGCTTCTTACAACAGGGTCTCAAACCCAGACCTATCATCTTCCCAGGGTACATATTCACCATTAAAGTAATACCTAAATGCTTTAGGAAATTTGTATCTTATGTAGCTTCAGCAGAAACCTGTGGCTCCCATTAGAGTAGAAGCATACTGCACAGATTTTAAATTAGCTTTTTCTGAACCCAAACAGCAACACACAGAATAGCAAAACTATACTTTTTTGTTTGTTTGGTTTTTGTACCAGTCTCTGTGAAAACATTACCATAACTGCCAGTAACAGGTCAGAAGCCTTCCACTAGTGATGTTTGGTACTCACATAACAGGGTGCCAGTGCTGACCTGCTGAGCTTCTTATCTGCTTGTTATGAGACCCGGCTGTGCAAACCTGAACTTGATACCAGGTGTCTCTTGTTATGATATGCAATTTAACCACAGGATAGCAGCAAAGGTTTTGACAATATGAACAGGGTTTGGAAGGGGAGGTCCCGAAGCTGTAGGCAAATCATTAATGGTCAGTTACAGGTTTGCAGAAGTCAGGGCAGGACTGGTTTTGGTTTAAGAAGCTGCAGCTTGTAAAGGGAAATAACAGCTGAGAAGCAGCATAAAGCACCTGACTTGACAAAGTAACATCCCTGAAGATGTTTAACCTGGGGACAGAGAGCAAGAGCTGCAAACTGAGTAGAAACTCAGCTGCATTATAAAAGAATAGATCTCAGATTTTGGAGAAGAGAAAGCAGGTTCCTGGTTTGGTTTCAGCTCTACTCCTTCACAGAAGTGCTCTGTAGCTTGATGGTTACAACCATCAAGGATCATTATCATCAGAGCTAATTAAATATCAGCTTTGTGGTATTATATACTAATTTAGGTCGATTTTCCAAACTCTCCTGTCACACTGATCTCCAATTACCCAACTAATATACAGGCATGTATGTATGTTCAGCTTCAAAGGCTATCATTAAACTCAGGAGACAATAATGAATTCTTTTCATGTTGTTCTCTTCGTCTTCTCCAAATAGTATGTTCGCTTTCTGAAGCACAGATACACAGAGGGTTTGTTTGTGGGATTTTTTCAGGGGCAAGGGAGAAGTTGAGCTATTACTGAGAAATACATCTTGGAGCTTTGTTTTATTTAATGAACAGATATCTAATTATAAGCCCAAAGATACTTAAGAATACTTAGAAAATTGGCAGCACTGGTCATTGTTCTACCATGGTTAGACTTACATTATACCTGTTACAGCATTGGTGACTTCATTTTCCTAAATACACCTGAAACTTCTCAAATTCTTTTTTTTGTATTTCTATCATAAATAATCAGAGGATTGCATCTATCTTCCAGATCTTTATTGCAAATAGTACATTAAACCAAAGTGTTTCTCTTTCAATTTTCAAACACACCACTGTTAACATTTCACCCTTTTCAAGTACGATGAGTTATTCAGGCTCTTCCTTTTCATTGCCTCATCCAGCCCCTGACCTATGTCAAAATTTTAGCTCTTCCCTTAAGGCTGATCATTTTTAATAGCTCCTTCTGAAAGACTTTGTCAAAGGCTTTTGAAAGCTTAGGCAAACATGTCTACCT
Source organism: Bolborhynchus lineola (assembly GCA_025448015.1). Lineage (NCBI taxonomy): Eukaryota > Metazoa > Chordata > Aves > Psittaciformes > Psittacidae > Bolborhynchus > Bolborhynchus lineola. The sequence continues at coordinate 21,494 of JAOEHX010009139.1, forward strand.
ATCTCCTCACTCATCATTTTACTGACACCCTCAAGAAATTATACTACGTTAAATTAAAGGCACAATATTCCCCTCATAAAAGCCAATCTCCTTGTAAAATTATGACCCATTGAGTATTTCATAATTTGATTTTCAAATTGTTAGTTCAGTCAGATTATTTACTCAGTGAATTCTAGGATATCATTTGCCTTTCTTTCAAAGGTAGGTACAGAAGTACATTTTAATGAATACCTGGGTTGGGGATTTTGAGGTTTTTTTGTTGTGGTGGCTTTGTTTTTTGTTTTTGTTTTTTTTAATAGGAGTTCAACTTCCTTCACTATGTTCCTTCAAAACTCTTAGATGTGTCCTGGGAACTTCTGCTGTTTAATTTGTTATTTGTTAACAGAACCACTGGCTTTTGGTACTTTACCCTCTAGCAGTGTATAATCTTTAACATCTGAGAATCTGCTATAATTTTTCTCAAAAATCAATGTATTAGAGAGCAAGCATTTAATAGGCACTCATTACCAACAACAATGCTCTCTCTGGTTATGCAAAGACATTTCTACTTGCTGGAAAAGGAAATGAAGGTATTTCCTCTTTCTTTTCCACTTACTTGACATGAAGTCCTCAATTTCCTCTTACAAGGGTTTATCATAAGTGAAGACAAACATAGTTCTGGGATTGCTCTTGCAAATTATGGAAGTATATCTCTGAGCACTCCACGTATTTTAAGATTAATATTACACAAATTGCATGTGTCACTAAACACTAAACACCTAGATCATGGAGGGAGGGGAAGTCAGTAAAAAGTTCAGTATTTCATCTCTGTGTGAGGAGATAAATTTCCTTAAACCATCTTTAAAAACTACTTTTTCATGAGCACTGGTAAAACTGGAGAGAAGAAAAGCAACTTTCAGATTTCTATTGAAAGTAATTCTTAACCTAATTATTGGAGTGATAGCACCTACCTACCTTTCAAAGTATTTCTTGTCACATGCTGAATATTTTATATCATCTAGACCAGCGTATGCATATTTATTTCAAGATGGTTTGGGAATATTATGTCCTCTTAAAATTGTATGAATTCCAATAATAATAATCATGCCTTATGACACCAAAAGAAAATGAAAAATTCTTTGTAAAGATTTACATTTCTCTGACATCACTTGCAAATTATTTAATAATTCATGAAAAATTTAATTCTGCTGTCTTAGGTGTACTGCAGCGGTGATCTTGCCTATGAGCTATACAGATTAATTTAATAACTGTTGGGGAAATGACACACCTGAAGGGTTCTTTTAGAAATATCATATGTGCAATATGTTGGAAAAGATTTTGGACCATTCAAGAACCAAAGTTCTAATTTGTGACTTTACTAAAACAAAACACTACTATGAAACAAATAATTTTGCAATAAAAGGTTACTGATTATGGCAATCATTCCAACATATTTTAAAATGAACAATAATTCTTTATATGAAATCCTTAAAAAATGTTTTTCCATGCAGATGCATGAAAACTGCTGATAGAAGAGCAAGAGGTTTTTAATGGCATTTGAAACAAACAAACAAAGCCAACTTGTGCTTTCTAGTAGAGAAAAATATATTACCGTGATTCATATTTCAATGTGTTTCACTTACATAATGTATTTCATAAAATTTTAGTACTTAGTATTGAAAATTATTCTGCTTCTTAATGTATGATTTTTCACTAAATAGTTTTTTATAAGTTGTAGAACATTTTTGTGAGGCTATGATTAAAATTCTGGTAGGCTGATAACTCTTATTCATCATAATTTGGAGTACTATAGGAAAAGTAGTATAACTGAGGTGAAGGCAAATCAGATGGGAGCCTATATTTGCAGGTTTGTACAAAATAACGTACCAGCTGTTGCGCTGGTATGGAAAATATCTCACCACTTCCTGGTATGATTAAAATGTGATAAAGAAAAAAGAAATTCAGATATATATCCATGTATATATACAAACAATCCCAACTCTCATCTTAGGATAGGCTTAGTTCTAAAATCTTTCCATCATACTTGGGAGTAGAGTATCATATCTGTTACATTTGACCAGTATTTAAGAGTTTTCTCTGTTCCTCTTCAAGCTGTTGCACACTGAAATTTTAAATCTTCTATTTAAGCTCCTTTGTTTTAGTTCAACAACTTTTCTGTAAGAAAAACTGCAGTTACTTTAAATACATTTAAATGCTACTTGGATTTTTTAAATTATTTTTCTGATTAAACACTAGTTTACCACCTTTCCACACGTAATTGAATAAAAGTAGAGAATACAGATGTTTGTATTTTTTTCATGTTTCTCGGGAGCTTAAATGAGATAGTTCATATTCAAATTATATTGGGCCATAATTACATTAAAAAAACCAAGTGAAGATAAGCAAAATAAAAATCACTGAATGCAACCAAAAGCTACACTACCACTCAGACAAGGAAACGCTGCAGCTCATTTGGATGGTGCGAGCAGGGAGAGATGGGAACCAATCCATGAGAGGTTCATAGCAGTTTTCTTAGGATCTGAGATCAGATAAGCAACAAAGTTCAAATCCTATTTGTATTTTGAATTCTCCCCAGACTTACTGATACTTAAACAAAAAACCCTAGGTTTTGTCCCAGCTCATGGTAATTGTAGCAAAGACTTGCAGCAACTGCAGTCTGAAAGATCTGCTTTACTGGAGAGTTACCATTAAAAGAACAATTAAGTGCCCTGGCAGAGGTCCAGAAAAGCACTCACATGAATGTTTTAGTAAAAACCTCAATCATCTTCATCAATACCTTAAATTTCTCTTTATTCTTTTCCTTCCACATTCTGTCACCTTCTGCATGCTCAAAACTCTGTGCAGGCTTTAATGATGACTACCGTATAGCTGTCTAAACTTTGAAAAAGGAAAACACTAAAAAAAATCCAAAGCACAAAACTTTTTATTACATTGTGTTATATTATTAATATAGATTATGCATAAAGGAAAAAATCACATTGCATCACTGTTTTTAAAATAAAATTAAATAGCTAACAATGAAAATAATTCAATTTTTACAGACAGTTTGCTTTATAAACATCTATTCCTTGAAGGACAGCTCCCTCAATAGTGACATTGTCATTTTGGCAAGTTAATTAAGTTAATTGTTTACATGACTGTTAAATTTTACTTGTATTTGATTTGTATCTGCTTAGATGTGTACTCATGCTTCAGATCACTTCACCCACGAATCATTCCTAGAAATGACAACTACAAAGATAACTGTTATATACTCCATTGAAATTAGATAGGATATTTCTAGATGCTCCAAATTGTGAAAGGCAGCAGAGCAAGAAACAGTTTTTTACATCCTGAGTCTACATAAATACAAGAACAGACAACCACAGCAGAAATAATAGCATTCTGTTTTCCCTCTGCCTTAAATTTCATTGAATACATACCAATTTGAAATAAAAAAAAAAAAAAACCTGACATGAGATAAATAGTAATTTGGTTGTCATTCAAATGCATATTCTCTTTTAATTTATTTTTTCAAACAACTTCTTTGAAGTGTCAGAATCAGCTACAGGACAAAAAGGTCATACTAGTTTCTTTTTTCCATGTCTTTCCTATAACGATGTATTTTTGACATTACCAAGACACAAAATTCAGACATCTGGCAACAGTTTTCAATTGAACCCATCTGAGGTTCAAGCAGAATTTAAAATTTCAATGGGCAATGAACCAAAACCACAAAGACTCAAAAGCTCACTGCAGCATGCCATCCTTACTCACAGATTCAAAGTATCCTTTGGATGAGCTTAAGTAGAGTCTGTTTCTCACCTTTAAGTAATACTTAATGTTACTTAGCATTATTTAATACTACTTTTGCTAGGAATGTCTATCTATCTGTCTGTCTATCTACCTTTCTTCAGAGATTCATCTTTGTTTCATGCATGGTCCTCAGAAAGCCGTTTGTTGGAGCCTGCTTCCCTTCCCTGTGGTACCACAAGAGGTGTCTGGTTGTGCTATCAAAAGATAATACAACCAAAGTCAAAGAGCATTCTTAAATCTACTCTCACCAACCATCCTTGCTGAGCTAGCTGTAAGAAATAACTTATAAATGACATATACAACTAGCCAGAAAGTGCACAGTAAGATGTTCCGTGCTTCTATTCATTGTTTGAAACATACAAGAGATTTTTAAAGAAAAGGACTGTCAAAAAGGCAAGTGTGTGTTTTGTTTTGATTGAGAGTAGCAGTTCACAGCACCTCAGTTCTCCCTAAAGTATCCTTTCAACCTCTTCTGGAAGTCCTGGTATGCTGGAGAAGATTGATCTTTACTATAATAAAGATTTGAGACAATTTTATGGCAAAAAAATGTGCTTCTCTGTTTTTAAGGGAAGAAGCATATTTGTGCTTTTCCTTTTAAAGAACTGCTTTGAAAAGTGGATACTTTACTTGAACCATTAAATAATCTTGTTCTAAACGTATGACTGATATTTGAAAGCTGTCAGTGTGAGAAAAATTGCTGGATGACTATTTCACATGCACAGTGACTTTCCAAAATACAAAACAAGAAACAAGGTGAAAATAGAGACGTGTTGTCTCAGTTTGGCAGAGGGATATTCAGAGCTGCCTAATTTCCAACCCTGTTGCTATAGCTTGTGAAGTCACTGTCCATTTTCAGGGCTATTTTCACCTCAGCTTTTTGCTTTCTAATAACAACAATAAAACAAAAGGTTCCTGTGTCATGAATACTGTGCTCAGTTCTGGGATCCTCACTACAAGAGAGATACTGAAGTGCTGGAGCAGGTTAGAGAAGGGCAATAAAGCTAGTGAGGAGTCTAGAGCACAAGTCTTATGAGGAACAGCAGAGGGAATTGGGGTTTTCTGGTCTGGAGAACAGAAGGCTGAGGGGGAACCTTATCGCTTTTTACAACTACCTGAAAGGAAGATGGAGTGAGGTGGCTGATCTCTTCTCCCAAATAACAAGTGATAAGACAAGAGGTAACAGCCTCAAGCTGCACCAAGGGAGGTTCAGGCTGAGTATTAGGAAAAAATGTCTTTACCAAGATAGTGACCAGTCATTGGAAAAGGCTGCTGAGGGAAGCGGTAGAATCACCATCCCTGGAAGTGTTAAAAACCATGTAGATGAGCCCCTTAGTGACATGGTTTATTGGTGGTCTTGGCAGTCTTGGGGTAACAGTTGGATGTGATGATCTTAAAGGTCTTTTCCAACATAAATGATTCTATGGTTCTGTGAATAAAAAAAGAATTAAAATAGCTATCAGCGGCAGGAGAGTGACTGGTGAAGCTGGCCACTGTGGAGTAGCAAGACCAGGACTGCTACATGAAAGAAGAAGAGCTATAGGTGACGTTGGCACAGGCTGAGGTAGGGACATCATTAGCAAGGCTGCAGTCCCACAGGATGAAGCAGGATTGGTGGCAGTAACGTATTTAGACTAGTGATCATCAGAAAAATGTGAGAAGACAGTCAGGGCTGTGGTAAAGCTAGAAGTCCAACATAAACATCAGGACCAGCAGAAAACCATGCTGGACACAGGGCTACATACTGCATAGCTCAGGAAAGGACAATCAGCACAGACTTGAGTTTAAAGAAAGCTCCTGGACCAAAAGGCAGAGGAAGTTTAGATGCACTGAGACTGGTCATGGCAATCAGTCTTTGTGGGTTCTCTCAGGGCCCTGAGGACCTGAGAGCCAGTTTGGCACAGTAACAGACTTTTTTCATACTTAATAATTTTTTCTGAATTCTAATAATGTCTCTATCAACATGTCTAACTATATTCTCAGGTCAGATTAGAATATTTCTTATGTCAATTGCAAGTAATTAGGTCTTCTGTGCTTTTTGTTTGCATGCTGTAGGTGCAAACCTGAATGCCTTTATTCTTGCACTAGCTGATTATGGGTCATTTAAAGATGTTTATTTGTAAAGCATAATTATTTGTCCATTTATATATTATCTAGCTTAGCTTGTAGTACTTCAGTATCCAAATCTGTGTCTCATCTGACCAAAAAAGCTGCAACATGGCAATCTGCAGTATAATAAATGCAAATATTTGGAATACCTCTGAGTAACCTCAGAAAACTGAGTCTCTTCTATTTCAACTTCAGAAAAATGCATGCTTTTCTTGATACATTAAACATGACTTAATCATTCATTTCCATCTTTCTAGTCCTTTTCTTTAAAATAGTAATAATCATGTTATAGTTCTGGAAACTAAAGAGAGACTAAAGGAAATAAAGAGAATAGAGAAGACAAGGAAATAACGGGGAACAAGAGATAATCCTGAAAGATAATGGCAGAAGAAATAGAAGAGTAAATGGAGTAGTTCACTGCAGAGAAAGAGCAGAAAAAATAAAAATGCACCAACTATTAATCAGGAAATATCTAAGACTTTAGGGAAAGGAAACTGACAGTACATGAACAAAATTACCCTGGTGAGAAAGGGCAAAGAAACAAAAAAGCTCAGGGACATCTAGCTATGGAACAAACAAGAGACATCTTCACTATTTGGTATGACATCCTCACAAAAGAGCAAGAAAGAAAAAGAACGTATCTGTCTCTGAAAGAAAGAGATAAGCTAAAAGAGCTTCTGGAGGTAGCAGTAGAGTCAAAAAACTGAGAAGGTAGGGTTCTATGTTCGGCATAAGAGGAAGCAGGTTGTGTTAAGCGTCTGGGAAGGTAGGACTCAAATTTCACTGCATCTCTGCTGGATCAGGAAAGCTGCATTGCCCCAAAAGCTGTAGCTAATATTGCCTTGTGGGCAGCCTGTAGAAAGCAGGCAATAAAGGTTTTTTTAATAAGCCTCCTGTTTTCTCAAAACATCAGAACTACATGACTTAAATTATGAAATGGAAAAGAAAGACTAGGTCTGAAAATGTCCTGAGGGTGATTAGCCAAGAAATCCTAACTCTCCAAGGGGTGGAAGCCCCATTTCTTTTGACTTTATGAACAGTTCTGGACAAAATACTTGAAAATGCACAATAGAGAACATGTGTGCAGTGGCTGATTAACTTAGTGATCTAATAGGTATCTTCCTGTTCTAGCTTCTATCATTCTGGTTTAAACTGCTCTTTAAATTTGGAGAGTTAAAATTAAATAAAGACAAGCTGTTGCACCAATGTGATCCTTTGAAAAATCTATTAAATTCATTCGTGTTACAGCTCTGTCAGTGGGCCAAATTTTTCCTTCAGTCAGATTTGTGTAGTGCTGTTGAAATCAGTGTAACTTTGAGTACCTATTTAATCCAGTTCAAAAGGAAATGTAGCTTGTCTGGGAGTCAACTGTCCTGAGACAAGTCTTACAATTCCTAAAGCATCTGAAGGCTTATTGTTGATGACCCTGGGTTTGAGGGCCTACTGCAAGAACATATGGTAATGCAGCATAAAAATTTATTTTAATTCTGTGTGGACTAAATACTGCTCCAAACTCCCGTGATGAAATGACAGCAGAATTTACTCTGAGTTCCAGTTGCTATTTCATACAATCATAGAATGGTTTCAGTTGGAAGAGACCTCAAAGATCACCTAGTTTCAATCCTCCTGCCATGGGCAGGGACACCTTCCACTAGGGGGCAGGGGTCTCAAAATCCCTTTCAGCCTGGCCTTGAAAACTTCCAGGGATAGCGGTCAGAATCTCCTCCCTCGACCTGCTGGTCACACTTCCTTTGATGCAGACCAGCATATGGTTGGGCTGCAAGCACACACTTCAGCTCATGTTGAGCTTCTTGTCACCCAGGCTTAATGTGCATGGACTATACTTACAGCAGCAATAGATCTGTGAATCCTCTGACAAGTTCAAATGAATTTAGAGAACGACTATTTTCTGAATAAATGACCCTTTGATCTGTGTAGACTCAAAGAAAATAAGCTCTATCATCCCTTTGGTTATGTATACAGAATGTATCTTTTGAATAGAACTTAAATTTGTTGTTACAAGCTTCCTGTTTGCCTTTATCATTTGTGTATTTTTCAGAGCTGATTGAAAAAAGCTCATGAAGTAACCACTTGGAACAAATAAAAGCCTTTCATTCCTTGCTTTGCAACTGCAGTGATGTCAATTATGTCCCAGAGAGGGGCATATTATCAACCATAAAAGTATTAGTGAACTCTGCATCTAACTTATAAACTAAGCAACTATAAGAATGTTACAAAAAATCTCTGTGTCAGAAGATTAAACCATTTTAGCTAGCAGCATGGTAACTCAGTATGGGGACCGTTTCTAATGCAGGACTTACTGTTGTTGATTTCTAATGCATCCACTAGGATTAGAAAATATAACAGCAGTCACAGTAAGATTTTTTTAATAATTACTGTAGTGGTAGGGAAACAGAGTTCTTCACATGGTGAGCAAGAAACCACTGCCTGCCCCTGAGGAGAGGTCCAGCAAGGTTTTTAATCGAATATTTAATCCTAAATGCATAAGTGATCTCATTGCAAAGGTCAGTCTGTAGAAAATCTTATCGAATACAAAAAGCTCTAGTTACTTATGTATGCACACACATCAGCCCAAAACATACTCCATCTGTTATGCAGTGTAAAGGAAAAATAACGATATATAACATTGTATGGTAAAAGCCTAGCACCAAATAATTTTTTGTTCTGTAGCAATAAAAGGGATATGATATTCCTTCCCTTCATTCATTTAGGCACTAGAAATTTGTCAGTCAGCATGTGTTGATACAAAGCCTGAAACTGTCCCAAAGGAACAGATTAACAGACATTTTTGCCTGAGCCCTTAAATACATTATTTCCCACTTGGGGAAAAAAAATGCCATGTTTATTTAAAAGTATTATAAATTCCACTATAAAGCTGATTCATTTTTGCTTGCACTTGGCAGCAAGTGTGCTGTTACAGGTAAGTGGAATACCACTCCAGCTAACAACTGCTCTTTCACTTCCACAAATATACTGGTGTGCCTCTTCCAGCCAAAATTCAACTCCTATCACAAAGGGGTGCTGGGTATAGAGTTAACTTTAACTACAATGTAAGCACAGTAAGACTGATTTTACAATGTATAGAACAAGCCACTGTACGGCTGGATTCATAAGTCTGTAAAGAAGAAGTTGCTAAACTTGAACCTTTTGGTGAACCCATTCATTTCAAACACTGCACTCTGCCTCACAACCAGACACAGTTTGCCTGTGGGATCAGACAAGTGTAAGACAACTATTATCACTTTATGTAAGAAAAAATATTTACCTGATGTGAATGACTTCTCATATCCTACAGAACTGAGAAGTATGAATAATCTGTCTGAGGCCTGGCCACAGAGAGAAGCCATATGCCTCAGTGGGACTCAAGACCTTTCTTTGAGGAAATTGAGCAGTCAGGGAGGGGGGACAATATGAAGAAAGTACAGATAAAGTTTCACAGAAAAACAGTTTCAAAGGCAGAAATGAAGACCAAAGATGTACCTGTGATTAAATTATTGTTTCAGTTGTCAGTCTTTAACAAAGCCAAATACTGCTACTTTTTTTTTCTTACTTTTCTTATATTCTACACATTCTATATCTTGGCCATTTTTTCACAGGCTTTGATAACCGTGAAACACCCTGTTATACCATACTCCTTGAAACTGATGAAGCTACTAAAAATGATGATGCAAACTAAAAACATATTAGATGTGAAAAAATCCATAGCAAAACAGTTCAGTTAATTAGGAGTGAAAAAGACCTCAAAAAACAGTACTGCAGAGGGCAGATAATTTTTTAGTTTAGTGTTCCTCCATCTGTAGAATGGTGAAAATGGAATTAAAGTTAACTTATTATTGCTGTCATTGGAGGTCTGAGGCAACACGCTCAACAGCAAATCTCATTGGATTAACAGGACATTTGAAATATATCTATTTATGTATGAGATTCTCTTCTCAGCATTATCATAAAATGATTAGTTATTTTCAGTGGGATTTTGACTTTAATGAGGTTCTTCAATGAGGAAGTCTATTAACATTCACGCTTGGGAATTAAAAGGTCATACCAGCCTACGAGCGAATGAATCTTATTCCCTCCGGAAACCATTAGACAGCCTGCGTATATCTTTCTTTGGTAATCATTGCACCTGCACTACAAGAGTATCGGAAAGTTTGGCGTTACTCTGCAAAGAAACTTTGGCACACCTCATAAGGATTTACCTGCTCATTTCTCCTTTGTTTCACCACTAGGGTTTGCTGTTTCCCCTGCTGCGCTGACAGACTGTGAATCTAAATCAGGGCCTTCAGCTTTACCTTTAAATTGGCGGGATTTCAACCAAAACAATCGTAGCAGCGTAGCAGATATGTGAATGGGTGCATAAATTTGAGAATGAACATGCATATGATACAGAGGATTAAGATAAAATTATCACACAAAATACAAGCAGCCTGGATTATTCATAATCATTACACTACTAGCAAGAGGCGAATATTTAACTTTTACATGTTGGAAGTCAGAAGTGATAACGATTACTTTGTAAAAGACCTTCTAACTTTCTCTGTTGGTGTCTCCATTCACATTCAGCTGCCTGAGCAAAATCCCCACTGGGGACTACTGTGCAGGCATTTGTTTACATTTAAAAATTTGCAATTCATTTACTGAACTTGTTTTTCAAAGAAAAAAAACCCTGTATTTTATTTATGCTTATAGAAAAAAGAAGTATAAAACATAAAGTTTTTCAATAAATTCTTACCATTCTGCTCAAAAAAGCCAGAACAGCCAGGTTGTTGTGACCTTCTAATCTTTTCCCATGTGGCGGTTTTACACTCAGCCTCAGTCATTGTATGCCTGACCCTGTGATCCTGGGGACAGCTGTAGAAATTCCCACTGAGGGTGAATGGACAGGCACAGTGTATATACTGCCTGAATATGCTCTTCATGGTTTTGCTGCATTGCCATACAAAGGTTGGCATAAGCAAGTGTGTTGTTTGCAGTTAGAAGAGGAAGGAAATGAGATACAAAGCTTTTACTATGGGTTAGATATTTCTGTGGAGTACTCTGCTATAACCAAAATAAGAATTTCCCATGTTCTAATTGACCCTTTTTCATTCCTCTTCATCTTTTCCTTTGTAGTTAGGTGCACATGTTTGTTTAGATATGTCTAATATTTTGTGTGTTTGTGTTTTTTTAAATAAGTTGGTTTGGGGTTTTTTTGGTCAGGGAGGTTGCGTATTGCCCTTCAGATTTCCAATATCCTTTCAGAAGTTTTGCTTAAGAAAACAGAAGTTTCATTTAGGAACAATGCAGCTTCCCTTCTTTCCTCTCATTTTTCCTAGGAAATTCCAATGGCTTGCCAGACTGTCTTGCACTCTCTTTGCATACAATCTGCTCTATTTTAGACACAGCATAGATATCCAGCAGTTCAAAAAGCATCCACGGGTAAAGAGTGGCTGAAAAGGTAATATAGCCCATTCAAAGAATAACCATAGAAATTGTAGGACACATATAGAAATAGAGGAAGTTTGACAGGGAGTGAGGCAGGGAAGAAAGGAAGAAAAAAAGAAAATGAGCCTTACCTGGGTTTCAGAGGGGAGTAATTTTATGAAGGCTGAATATATAGGAAAGTCTGGATGAAAATAATCAGGATATCAAGATATCAGTCACATTTTTCTGCCGTCTAAAGCTGAATTTAGAGGTGATTCCATCATGATCTCTAAAACCTTTGTCATAATCCTCCCTATGGGCTGTGGTATCCTGAATCTCTAAGGTCTCATTTTTTTCTTTTTTTACCTTGTTTAGTCTGACAGGCTTCTCTTTCAGTGATCCAATTTTGTTTGCCTCTCTCTCTCTTAGCTTTGTGCTTTGACTCTAATAGCTTCTCTTTTTGGTATATGGCAGTCAAACACACTCCTGCTGTCTCTAAGGGGACCTGCCACATGCATTTAAGATAAACATACAAATACAGGCTTAATTTTAGGCCTGAACTTCAGTGTGATGAAACACATTTTCAATGGCTTCCTTGAATCAGGACCTCAGTTTAATAATTCTAATCTCTTTCAAGGTGTTTAGATAGTGATTAATGCATTTGTAAGTTATTAATCATGCTGTAATTTTTAAATCTAGGTGCAGACAGAAGCAATAGCTCCATAAAATGTGACAAAATTGCCAGTCTCTGACTCTTAATTTGAAATATCTCTCTCTTTGAAACTGACTGCGTGTTATTTGTGTGTGTGCGTGTGTTCCCATCTACAAGCAAATTGTTTCACTGTATCAAGGAACTAAAAATTACGTTTCTTGAGAAAAGAAATAAAAAATCCTGTATTTATTTACATAACAAAATGTTTATGAAAACTTTCCTTGCTCTAATACCAACATCCATTTTTTTTCCACTGAGAAAAACAGATCATGGGAGATGAAACACTATTTTAGCAGCAATTCACATTGTATGCTGCTTCTACTTCTATTTTGTGGTGCATGCACATCCTTGAAAAGCTAGTACATATGATTTCAGCTGCCGCCTTTGCCATCTCAGGCCTTTTGCTATGAAAATTCATATATGAATTTATTATAATAAGCTAATGTAAAGCACTGGCACAGAGTCTGAACACCATTTCACTAGTGTAAACATAGAATAGCTATTAGTTTCAGTAGTACTGTTTATATTTATACCAGTATAATGTAACTCAGATTAGTTATTTTCTAACACGAATAACTAGTATTACTCTGCTCTGAAATTGAGTTTTTGCTCTTGTGTTTAAGAGTAGGGTGAGGCTCTGTGCCAGAAGAAAGCACTTGAATTCTAAATCATTAATGATTCAAATAGTACATTAAAATGGTAAAATTACTATCTTTTCTGAGTTTATGTGTGAGCAGCCTTTCTCTACCTAAAAAAGAATCCACCTGCCTTGAAAGAAACTGTCACAATGGAAATTCAACTAGTGAGCAACATCTTTGCAAGCTTGGAATCAACAGACATCCTCAAGAGGAAGAAAAACCCCAACAAACTCATCTTTTGCTTTTTGAACTATTTTATCTATTTCCCATGTCTCATTTCTAAGACAAGATATATTTCTGAAACATGATATATTTTTTTTAGAGCACCATATATGATATATTTTAAATAGAAAGCTCTTAATTATTAGCCTTTTGTAAATTACATTCTAGTCATTAAACAGAAATGTGTGCTATATATTAGTGCAAATAATACAAGAAGTTTATTCCATACCTCTGTTCCCTCCCATTTACCCCAGCTCTGACCCCTGCAAGGCAGCAGGTGGAAAAAGCTACTTCAGGATTTATTTTCAAGAACCAGTTAGGTAGCCCATTGAAGATGTGGATTGCGTATATGAGACAGTGAAAATTATGGTTTAGCTCGCTGATATTTATTAAGTAGAAGAGATAAATTGAGAGCAGTAATTCTTCACATTTCTTTTGTGAAATATTTTGTGAAATTCTTTTGTGAATAATTCTTCACTTTCTTTTTGTGAATAATTCTTCACTTTCTTTTATGTCTTAACTTGTTTAACCAATGTAATACTGCTTGTTTCTGCACCTTGTGCACAGTCATTTTCTAGGCTGTTAAAAGTAATCTGAAATAAAAACATATCATTACTTTCATTTTTTATGTAGTGCACTAAAATATTAATTATAAACCCAAACATATAACAAAATTTTTTTAAAAAAAAATATTAACTCACAAAAGTATCTAACAATAAACCTTTAACTAGATTTCTGTCTCAAAATGAATCATTTTACCCTTGGACCCTGACTCTCCTATTTTGCTTTTACAGTACCATATGTGATTTAGCAGATTACTTATTGGTCCTTCATAGTTAATACACTTAAACAGAAGAAGAAAAATTAAACCCCTTTTTAATTTGTAACTGGTTAATCAATTTTATGGTAGCAATGTCTAGCTTCCTTTTGAAAATCGTGTTTACCAAAACATGATACAAGTTACTGCATTAAAAGCAACACAACCAGCAGCATATTTCAGGTTACAATAGAATTATTCAGAATTATCTAAAATAATTCCTGTGATCTATAGTTATCAGTCCTTAGCAGTTGCATGCTGCTAATAGGCCAGAGTATGCTGGCCTCATAGGCTGATCAGGAGGTATGAAATTAGACAAAGACTGTAGCTTGTTTGGTCCTTACTTAAAATATTTTACATTGCATTCTTCTACAAAAGACACTGCCATATGTTTTCCACTAGAAATATGTCAGGGTAACTTGATTATCTGAAAATAACTAAGTATAGGAGCTAAGACAATATCAGAAAAAGCACAACTGATCCTTACAATTCTGAAGCAATTCTGATTTAGTAAAATCTGTGTTAATCCAAAAAGCAAAGCTACGCATGTGAGACTGAAAAAATAATCTCTCTAAGCATAATGCAATCATGATTTATGGGTTTCTTGATTTATTTGGATAAGTGCTGAACCAGAAGACAGACACAGCTATGTGACTAATCACTTATGATGAAGATAGTCTTCCTCACTACTGTTGGAACAAATGTATGATTCAAATATACTCCCTCAATAAATTTACTAACAATACGAAACTGTCCATATTTAGTACATAGGAAAAAGTTTTGCAAGAAAAATTAGTTCAATAGTCTACTCAGATCTAGGGGTGACAATCAGAATAAAAGAAATGAGGATGAAAATAAGGTTTCACCAGCTCTATGAAACTTGATATAACTTGTTTTTCTTATGTTTGTATCTTTCCATGATAAAACAAGACTAGAAGATTACATAATCCTGTGCTTGGATAATCAGACAGTACCAGAATTTAGGTTGTGCAGACTTACTGGACTCCTCCAAACGTACAAGATAACCATCTTCTAAATTCATTCATCTGCTCTGTCTCCTCTCTTTGAACTGCTTAGCATGAAACCACTGTGAACAACAAAAAAAAAGCTGTTACTCATGTTATTTCCTACCAGATAGGACAGAAAAAGACCATCAGCTTGTGTAGCCAACTACAGCTCTACTATAAAGGAAGATTATACAGTCCATCAGAAATCACAATAAACAACAAGAAAAAATATTAACTAGCTGAAGTTTTAGGACAGCGGATGAAAACTCTCATACAGCAGGTCATTATAATTCTTTTCAGTTAATCTTCCTGCAAGGAGAGCATATATTGTTGAAAGGGAGAGGATGAGACTCCTAAAAGGATGACAAACTTTCAAAAGCTTCCCATAAACATTTTGAACAGTTCTAGATTCAAATCTGAAGTGCTGAGACTCTTCCTTACAGATATTTAAGGTACTTGTATCTATAATGAAGTAACCATCGAACAGAATTTTTCCAGGTCACATTAATTACCGGTCAACTTGCATTGAGTATAAAGTTGCAAGAGGAATAATTTTTGAAGATTTTACCAGCTAGAAAGAGCATTCTTATATAAGGCAAGGTGTACTACATAGGGTATAACAAATAAAGGAAATCAGCCAGTAGTAACAAAAGAAAGTTTTAAGAAAAAGGAGTTAGAATAAATGTTTAAAAGGGGGTTAGTAGTAAAAGAAATAAAGGCCAGGCTTCCTTTAAACTCCTCCTTCTCTTATCCTACCATGTTCAATATTTTCATGTAGAAAAGTATAAATGTAATTTCTATCCTTATTTCAGTGATCTGAACAGTAGCTGGAAAATAGCAGAAAAAAATGTAGTCAAGCTCTTTATATGCTCTATGCCTGAAATTTCTCTCATTCATATGAGTTATCACTGATGAAAAACAAGTCTTGCATGTGTAAACTAAACTGAAGATGTAGAATAAAACACCCTACAATCTTAGAAAAACACCTGAAGATTAATGAAAAAGCTCCTCATAAAATACTAAGTGCATGTGAAAAATTTAAAATTATAAACTATATTTATAAATGCATTGCACATGTAAATCTTAGTATGCATAAATCTCTCATGCAATACATGTGCAGTGCATTCATAAATCAATACACGTAAATATAAACCAGGATTATGCAATATATTTTATTACCTTTCAATCCTTGAAATAAAAAATAATTGCTGTCCAATGGAAGAAAACTTTTAAAAACATGAATACACAAGCAAGGTTATAAATGAATTAATTCCACAGATACAATTTCAGCATTGCTCATTGGCAACAGCTTGAATAACTAAAACAACAGCGGCAGCAGAAATTTCAGCTCCACATATTTATTTTTAGTGGACATCACTCAGAACAGTCCCATAAACAGACAGGAATGTTGGCCAGGAGGTGCTATCACTACTCAGTTACATATTGGGCATTGGTCAGTGGGTGATGAGAGATTGCCGTGTGCATTGCTTGTGTTTCTTGAGTTTTATTCCTCTCTCTCTTTTCACTATTATTATTATGGTTATTATATTTTACTTTATTTAAATTATTAAACTGTTCATACATTCACCTGTGGATTTTAGATTTTTCCAGCTCTTCACCCCATCCCACTGTGGAGGGGAACCAATAGGCAGTTGTGTAGTATCTAGTTGCTGGCTGGGTTAAAATCACAAAACCCAAAATGTTTCTGCTACGGAATTCCATACAGTATTTCATATGTTCATCATGTTTCATTTAATGGAGAAAGTAATCTAAGAAATATGTAGTACACATTCCTGTTTTTCGCATCATGGTGGGTCAAAACTTCAAAACTTTTCTTACTTTCTTACTCTTTACTAAAAAATCGACAATTATTACATTGATTCCACACAAACTGTGGGGATAACTACAGGACATAAGTCTTTCAAGGAAAAGCTGTAGGAATTTAGACAAACAACAGGCCTGGAAAAGCCTTTAATTACAAAGTACAAAATTTTCATGCTCATTTCTAAACTCAGAAGTTGTTAGAAAACTTTTGTGTACTAAAACCAAAACAACAATATATTCAAAAGAAGTAGTAAGCTTTTTTACTGTTGTACTACCTGAGGTTAAAGCTATAACAAAAAAAAAAAAAAAAAACAAAAAAAAAAAAACAACAAGCAAACAAAAGGTTTTTCTGTGCCTTGCTTTATCTGGGATTCAGAAAACACATAAACTCTACACATTTCTAAATAAGTCTACATCTGATTTTTTATCCTCAGGCAGAAAAAAATATGTATTTTGAATGAAAAGAATCAAAGATATTTGTGCCTCCAATTTAACAGACAAATGCATAATAACATAAAGCACTACTAATTCTTAAATTCAAATCAAAGTAGTTTCAAATAATCATTAGTCCTAAATGTTTTGTGTTCTCTTGCAGAAATTTGTCTTGACTCAGATTTTTAAAGTTAAACCCTCTTCTTCGCTGGCAGTGCAGAGCTGACAATTCAAAAGAACAATTAGAAAAAAATCCCATGAAAGCGGGAATTAAATATTTCTGGTAAATAAGATCTCTAGCTATATATCTCACTTTCTGAAGTAAAGCAGAACAAATAATTTTAGATTTCCATCCAGGAAAAAGGGAACTTGTGAACTCAGTAGTTTTATATCAATATACGCAGCGTTAGAATTTGGACTATTTCCTTCACTGCAGCAATTATAAATAAGCCTTATCGTGTGTATATCTTATTGCCTTTAAAAACACTTAAAAGAGTGGACCTGATTTGTATGTTTTCCCCATCTTGCAACTAAAACACCTACATTAGGAATAAAAATGCATCACTGCCAACTCCAAAAAGCAACAAATGGTATATAAAATTGTAGTCAATGTTGTTAATGCAGAAGAAGGTGATATAGAAAACACATACAGTCCTACAGTTTGTTTTGCTTTGTTTTTTAAGTATGAAGGGAAGTATCAGGAACTCTGCCATACTAAAATATGGATCTGTGGGAAATTTCAATTTTCACTTCATTTTTCACTGAAGGCTTTTTAAAAGGAGGCACAGATTTCAGTGCCCTTCACCTGACAAGTAAGGTTTATTAATTTCAGTCAACCTTGGTAATTTCAATTGACTTTTTTGTAACATGGAAAATATGAAAGTGACTGTCCTCACCTTCTTTCACAGTTTTAAAAACATCATGAACTCTTGCACTATATTTCAAATATAAAAACTTCAGTTTGTAGCTATAGATTAGCAGGCATAGCACAAGGCATTCACTATTCTACACTAATTTCTCTAATGGTTGATAACCTTTATAATTTCACTAACGTAAGAATAGAAAACTACTGAAAAAGTCATTTGACTTTATTTTGTATTGCTAAGGGAAAAAAAAAATAAAAATGTTGAAGTTGGAAGAAGTTTTTGACCTTTGGCAGAAACAGCAGAAATGCAAGCATCTGCAGAGATCATTCTGAAAAGCAACAGGAGCTGGTGAATAGGATACATGCAATCAAAAATGTCACCTGAGGTCTTATTAGGAATTTCTTCCTGTCCTCAGTTTTCTATAGTTAAATATAGAATATATATATTATATTTTAACATAATTTCCTTTCCTCCCTTACAAAAGTCTGAAATATTCTGGAAACAAAACTATGTCCTGGGTTCAGCAGTAGCCGTCATTTTTCTTCTTCTTAGTAGATGGTACAGTACTGTATTTTTGACTTATGGCCTGGGAACAGCACTGATAACACCGATGTTTTCAGTTGTTGCTCAGTAATGTTTACCCTGACCAAGGACTTTCTGAGTCTCATGCTCTGCCAGGGAGGAGGGGAAGCTGGGAGGAAGCAGAGACATGACACCTGACCCAAACTAACCAAAGGGGTACTCCATACCACACCACATCATGCCTGGTATATAAACTGGGGGCAGTTACCTGGAAGAGACAGAACACTGCTCAGTCGAGCTGGGTGTCGGTTGGTGAGTGGTAAGCGGTTGTGTTCTCTTCTCTTATTATTTCCCTTATCATTATTGTTATTTGTGGTAGCAGCAGTGGTTTGTACTATACCTTAGTTACTGAACTGTTCTCTCAACCCATGGGAGTTACATTCTTTCAATTCTCCTCCCCTTCCTCCTGGAGCTGGGGAAGGAAAGAGGGGAGTGAGAGAGCGACTGCATGGTTCTGAGTTATCAGCTGGGCTTAAACCACTACAACAAACTAACAAAACCCTCTCAAATTCCAGGTTGTTTTTCTCTGGTTTCCCAAATTTGTGCCAGAGGTACACACAGTATTATTGATTTATAATTGGGCCGTTCTTTCTGCTATTTCTTTTCAACAGAGAGTGACTTGATAACTGCCTGTTAAGGTGCATAGGGTTAAGGTTTCTGGCTAAAGAAGGTTCTTTTCCTGGTATGGAGTAATGTAAAAAGACTTCAAGTTAAAGATTAATAGTTATAAATGAAGAGACGCTGCTTTTAGTGTAGGATTTATTGTTTGGTTGTTTTGAGGGTTGATCTCATTACAATGTTGTATTACAATAGCTATTGCAATAGCTTTAAAGTGGCAAATCTGGGGCTTCACCTAGCCATGAACATTTCAAATTACACTTCTGTGTGAAACTTTTTCTCCGGAAAAAAATCAAATGCTTGAAAAATGTTTCTTAGAGATTGATGTACATGGAAAAAGGATCCACAGAAGTTGCTTTTTTTCTGGTTTTGTTTTCTTAAAACCACATATAGGAAAGGCAGAGTGGTGAATTCAACCTAGAACTGGCAGACAGAGATAAAAGCAGATTTGGATGCCATAATTTACAAATGTCCTCTTCAAACATATGTCTTCAGAGTGGAAACTGGATGTCATTGTCATTGGAAATTACTGTTTCACCAAAATCTGAAACAGAAAAGCAGTGCAAAGCAGTCCTGACAGTTGGATGTCATCTACTACATCCTTATGTTCATTTACTGTTCATTAATTGCTGATCCTGATTTCCTTCCTTCACCAACCTCTTTAAATTATGCAAGATATGAGGCAGACTATTCAAAGCACAGCTTTATTATCAGTTTATTCTGATTAGCTAAAACCATCATTGTAGTGTAGATCGAATTCATTATTCCTCTACTGGAGTTTAACTCGTACATAAAATCTTAGAATAATTTCTTTGGCCTGAAATTAGACTGCTTTGCTTTCCCTAAACAGCTTTCTTCTATCTGCAGATCAGGGCAGATAGGAATGGCTTTAGCTAAGGATAAATCTTTTAACTGGTAGAAACAATTTTCAGGTAAAAATCCAGGAGTCAATCCACATATTCTTATGTATTTCTTAAACTCATGGGATAGATCAATTTACTGGGTACCAAATATATTCTTGTTGACCTCTATTTTTTTTCTAAAGGCAAATTAATTTTGTTTGCTAATAAGTGATTTTCTGACAACTTGGTGAATCTACTTTTGCTCAGTTCAATGCAGTTGCAGAGACTACACAGGCTGGTTTCAGTTACTCTACGTATAAGATTTTTTAAACTGAATTTAAAGAGTAAAAATAAATCTTTTTAGTGCTATATTTAATAGACAAGTTAGTGATTACTGCCTACTTCTAGATAGATATGAACTGCAATTTATATTGGGTTGGACTTTGAGTCTAACTTTATCTTTTGTAGTTTTTAATTTGCCAGTCCTTTAAATATTTCCTAGAAAAATAACAATTAGAATACCCTATTTACTGATGGTTTAGAATGAAAATAAAACCATCTCTCTCACTATATCAAAAATAAATCCTTTTTAGACTAAGCAAATAATCATGGAAACATCAGGCTGCACTTAAATTTTTGTCTCTAAAGTTTATAAATAAGACAGGAGGGGTTAGGAAAAGGTTTTACTGACATGATCCCCTTCCTACAGATTCAGTTTTCCTGTAACAGAAGAAAACTCTGTTCCCTTTAAATGTACACTCAGCTACCATTTTTAGTGGCATAAAATACCACTACTGCAGCAACATATCTTACAGAATACTTTCATTGTTAGTAGCAGCTTATCACAATGAGCAATGTTACTATGTGTTCTTATAATAAAAACATTTAGGAATCCTGAGAATCCGGAAAAAAAGTTTATAATTTTTTTAGATATTTGCTTAATACTAACAAACTCAAGTTAGTACTTTTAGCATCATTTTGAAGCTTTATATATTGAATTCAACATTTATTATTCATAGCCACACCAGACTGCAGAAGATAGACAGATGATTAGAAGCTATAAAAATCTAGATTCTACCTCTTATGAAGTCCTAGTAATTCATATCTTTGAGGCAGCAACAATATATAGAAAGCAGTAAAACTGATCAGGAGAGTTAGAGCTCTGGGGAAAAGTGTCCATTGTTTCTAATGAACACTCTTCACCATTTCAGAGATTCCAGTGCAATTTCTTTTCTGTGGAGAAATAATACCTTTTATGATGTAATATTTTCTACATGATTATAGCTACACAACTGTTCAAATCTATAAACCACTTCTAAAGAGTCACTTCATTTCTGTTCCACTAGGCCAAAATGAAATAATTTCCCTCGTGTGTTTTAAATATCCTCTTTGAAAGGTAGATAATCTCTCATAAGGTAAAACATTTTCTTATTTTGAATGAATAGGTCAGTTAAGTCTGGGGGATATTTCTTATAAAACAATACAACCCATGTCTTTTTCTTTACTCCATAATTTCTAGTGTGAAATATCAAAATGCCAGGAGAGAGCGAAGAGACAAAACACTGTTACCTAGCATAGGACCAAATAAAAGTCAGATACTGAGCAAGTGTTTAAAAATCAACCAGTCAAACAAACATAATACTTACATATACCTCAACTCAGTTTTGTATTTCAGACGCTTGATGCACGATGCCTGACTGATACACGATGAGTACCACAAGTGATACATGACTGACACCTGAAATATGAAAAGAAGGGCTACTGCTCTTAATAGAATCTGATCCCTGAATAGAAAAGATGTGTTCACATAATAACAGTGTCTCACATCAGAAACTAAAGTCTACATCAACATTAGGATTTTTTGAGAATATGTACATAAAAAATATTCCCACGCTATGCAATATATAATCAGAGGTGAAATATAATCTTTTCTCAATTAAAATCCTGAGAGTATTGACCAAAATTATGCATGACTTTACAGTAGCAAAGTCAGACCTAGTAATTTCCTGCTGTTCCCATAAAAAAACATCATGCTTTTGGAGGGATCACTGTGATAGCTGCCAAATGAATTTTTGTGTGCAGCATATTTTAAGGTGAAAGGTTATCCCTACAGAATATTGTTAGGGAAACACAAAGGACAACCACAACAAAAGGATTTCTGCATTGTTACATTGAAATGGAAATCATGAGTTAATTTACACTCCCTTTACCAAGTACTCTAATAAAAACCTGCTTGTCAGTAAACAAACACATACCTTTGTTGATCCATTTAAATAAGAGGTTAGCTTTGGTATATGCAACAAATTTACAAATTGAACAGTTACAGGTAAGCAATAGAATTTTAATCTAACATGCAAATATGGCAATGCAATTTAGACCCCTTTAGGACTATATTAACCTTGTTCTCAAAGATACCACAGCAGCTAGGTTACCTATTTTTCTATAATACATAGTTATATAGGTCTACAAGGCATAGGTGGGGAATTTCTCATAAAGGCACAAATAATATTTTTACAATCTAGTCTTTTTTCACTCCTGCAAATTGTGATTATAGATACAAATGTCTGATTAGTGATCACACTATTGCAAAGTGAAATTACTTAGAAACAATATTTCTGCTGAAATGCATACACAGATATATACAGACACACACAAATGTACGTTGCCCCTACCTCTTGCATTATCTGTCAAGACAATAATCAGACTCTATTTCACATTCATTCTGAACTGTCTTTCCCGTGTCACTTAATATAAGGAAAAGAAGTTTAAAACCAAGAACCACCAGTCAGCCTATATAAGTTTGATATCTTTTTTCTTTTCCTCTAAGGCTGAATTGTATCATTAGCCCATCACCTCCAAATTTAAAGAGTCCTGATAAAATTGAATTGTTACCTATGTAAAGCTTCTCTTCCATCTACATGCATGGCACTGTCTGTTTCAGGGAAAATAAACTGCACTCTTTTTTGCACTCTGTTATTTCTTCAGTTACTTAAATATATGAGCCCACTTACAGCTATGACTTTTCCCTTAACTTTTGGGTTTTTCTGCTTTGCTTATAGTCCATCTGATCCAGATCTATAACAATACCAAAGGTTTTCTCAGTGAAGCCAAAAAGCAGGAAACAGATTGAAAGAAATGGACTTGAAATTTCTTTTCTTATCTATTAATATTTTGGACTGTTTAGCAGAAACTTCATTTAAACATAATTTTGGGCAGCTTTAACAAATATATTAAGCTAAGACACTTTGGAACTGAAGGCCTCAGAATTTCTCTTGAGCAATCCAGAGCAAGGATTCTCTTCTAACCTCTTCCAGGACAGCCAGAAGCATTTAATCATGTTATACTGTCTTGCAGTTAATCTGGCCAATTTCTATTATAAAGTTAGCTGTATTTTTTCAGGTTTGTATTTGAGATGTCATGCCCATAATTAGTATAGTACAGAAACAAAATGCATATATTTATGATTCAGATTCTGAAAGCAGAAATGCTGGTGCAGAAATCATAAAAGGCCTTCCTGCGTCTGGTATCACTTCTGCTCAAAACCTGAGCATAGGAACTATTACATCACAGGCATTGCAATGCAAAATCCAGTGCTCCTCTTATTCTGGTGTTTCAGTGAAGCTAGTGAACTTCCGATGTAATTCCTATGCCTTTATGAATGAAGAAATCTGAATAGCTTACTGTTATGTCTTTAGTTACAACAAAGAGATTTTAACCAGAGCAACATCACTCTTAGAACAAAATTATGGCTGAAATAACACAAATTTTGCAGGCTGAAATACACTTTCCTCTTTACTCTCAAAAGTTAAATGCAACACCTCCATAAGGTCTGTATAAGACTTACACAAGTAATAAATTTAAATATTAAATACAGCATTTGCCTTACCATAACGATCATAGAAAAAGATAATCCTAGTCTTCACGGATATCTAACTACTGTTCAAAAATTAAAACATGGCATCTGCAGAATAGTGAGAAAAAGCATTGTTTTCAGTTCCTTTTACAGAATTGGAAAAGGATGGTACTTATCATATTTTCACAAAAATAACTTTGTTCTATATATTCCTTTGTTTTTTAATGAAAATACATAATGGGCTTCTGTAGTGAACGTAAACTAAATGTCTGGCAGCTGCATTCCTCTTCACTTTAGTACACATTCAGTCCTCTGTCATGAGTTTTCACCTTCTCCAGGGAGAAAGAAAAGAAAGATGGTATCACTACCCACCATCTTTCAGAATAAAGTCTTCCAGATATCTATGAAAAGTTTTTTTTAAAATGATTCAAAACTGATGCTTTAGCTTCAACACACTGGCAAGCATAAGTCCTTAACTAGCTTCTCTTTCTCTCTCAATCTCTTTTGATGTATAATACAAAAATAAAATCTTTTGTTTTCTATCCTCAAAAAAATCACTGCTCCATTAGGATCTGCTTATTTTGCAGCATCCTTCAGCAACATAAAAGGAATTTAGTTATGTAAAATAACAGGCTTGTTTCTCTTGACATGGTGGTTATTAGTATCCATTGTATTTTATAAGCCCTGAGAGAAAGATTTATTCCATGATTGAACCTAGACTTTGACATAAGAGGTTTTAAAAACAGTTCTCTTGAAATGACTTTGAAATTCTGAAGTGTCTAATTACAGTTTCTTATAACCCAGGTTGGTAATGAGAATGGAAATGCTACAGTTCCAAATACCCTATGCACTTCCAGAGCTTGCATTACACTAAAGAAAAATCTCAGTCTTTTCTTTAATGCAGCAACAATGACTATTGATTTCCCTCACTGCTGTTCAAGTTCCTCATTGAGAATGCCCTGAAAAGTACCAGGAAAACATTCTTAGTATGTGTACAGAAAAAGAAATAGGAATTTCATGGGCTGTAGAAATGTAACAGTATGTTTCTCTTTATAACCCATTTCAAAGAAAAAATAGGATTATAAATTGTAGTTCTTGTAGTCCTCAGAAATTATGAAATAAAAATGAAGCTTTTCTCTCTGACAGTTTCTCAGTCTTCCTATGGGTAGGTTTGGTTGGCTATGTGGGGTATTTTGCATCAATGCTATGAAATCTTGAGGAAAGCATTGGGAAATAGACTAGACAATCATATTTTGTTTTCCAAAATATGCCATAGATTTACAGAGCTTAGTAACCTGTGCCAAAACCCTGACTATATATGTGCATAAGAATAATTCTTTTCAGCATTCATTATAAGCATTAATTCATCACATCTTCTCTTACCATGCAGAAAGAAAAAAGTTATGTGTATGTTTGCTCAACAACTGGCTTAGACCCCTGGGAACACATGCTGTATCAATAACTACTGAGAACTCAAGTCACAAAAAGAGTAAAGGTCAATGATGAAGAAATTCAAATATACGTTCCTTCTTCTCCTCCTCATCTCTTACTCCTCCATAGCTTCAGCAAATTTGAAATTGCATAGTTTTAAACATATCAAGGAGTGAAGAACAGAGTTGAACAGGAAGAGGTTTTCCAATGCAGTAACAGACCCACCATGAAGAAAACACGGGGACTTTAGACATGTGTTAATGAAAACATGGAGGAAGAGATCCCTTCAAGTGCAAGGACAGACAGAAGGTCTTTGGTTAAGCCTTTTACCCTCACAGCACCTGCTCACCTGGTTAGTGCAGTGGTCTTGTCTTCCTGCTCTCACACTGCGGGTCAAGTCCTTTTTCTTCTGTTTTAGATAACTGGTGTGGGAAGCAGTTCCATGTTAAACTTGAGAGTGCTTTCAAGACAGAAATTCAGTTAAAACTGAAGCACTCACCAGAAACCATTTCCACTTCTATTAGCCATATCATTAGAAATTATTGTGTGACACTAATCATAATAATCAACATAAACTATGTTCAGAGCCTCCTTTCAGGGCAGAGTGACTTAATGTTACCGTATAGATAGATCTCCAAGGCCAAAGCATATATTTGTATGATTTATTGCTCATCAGCTATATATTTTTGCAAGACAAATTTTGTAATAATTTTGAATCAATGTGGTGTAGCGCGCCACATGTTCTCAAAGTTACCCTACAAAAGCATTATTCTTCTTGACAGACTGGAAGAAACCTGTCTAAATATATTTTACTCCAGAGTTAAAACAAACTTGCATGAGCAAAAACAAAATAGTACATCAGTTCCTTCCTTGCAGTATGTGTTTGAAGAACTTGAGTTCATTTCTCCTTTGACGTGCCAAAGAAATCTGTAGATGTAACCAGTGGAGATAAGAATGCTAGTACTTGAAAAGATTTGACAGATTAAAAAAAAAAAGAGGAAGAAAAGAGAAAGGAAAGAATGGAAGAAGAGGGTAATGTAGGAAATCAGCTACCCAGAAAAAAGAATTACATACACATTGAAGCCTGTGAGGAATTTTTGAGTTAATAGATTGAGACAGTCATTCTTAAAGAATTTCACATTCATTCACAAATGAGCGGATTTTCCTTTTTTATTTAGCCTCCTGCTGCCATAGTGGGTGTCTTCACACCAGTAATCTCATCTTTATCTTCTCTTAAAAAGCAAATTATCAATAAGCTTGTATTTCAACAATTTTGACTATACTTGAACATCTTCAGGTTTTTTTTCCTCTATACATGCAGATTTAAGATGCAGCAATATGCAACAGTAGTATTATACTTCAATTGGGTTTTTTTGCAGTTGTCAAGAAGGCAGGACCCATTTTGGTTTCTTTAGATCTCTCAGAAGCCTTTGATACACTGGATGACAAGATGACTGAGGATACAGACTTGAGAGACAAGCTCAACTTACTGTATTTTTACATTTTCTCTGTGTGAAATGAAGGCTAGAATTATGGATGCTCTGTTCCTGATCTGGGTCATATAAAAAATTGAAGTGTTTTACTTTGCTTCTATTGTGAGAGGCATATCAAAGCACATACCTGGATACGTGTAAATATACAAGATACACTGAAAGTCTGACCTGTTAAGAATTTATTTGAGAAAGCATAGCCTTTTTGTCTGTATATTTATATGCAGATGGTGTAATCACTCCAGGTGTAAGATTAGATGAATTCTCTATTTTCCCTACACAGTGTCACTAAATATGTACATATACAGAGCTTTTTTTCATAGAAATGGCAATTGAACACCTGAAATCCCTTCAGTCTTTCAGAACTCGAAACACTGAAACTGTGAATTAAATAATTTTTTCTGTATTCCAGTGAAGAAGCTCTAGTAAATGGGAAGAACGGCTGGAAAGTGCTTGCTCACTAACTGAAAGTGTGATAAAATTTATTCTGAAGTACTGGAAGCAATGTTTTCTCATCTGAAGGATAAGTTCACCAGTAGTGGCCAAGGTTTACAAAAGGAACATCATTAGACTACCAACTATTTCTGCATACTTAGCTTCGAGCTACTGTTGAGAAATATGGTTCCTCTGCTCCAGGAATATTTATGTGCATTACTTAGAGCTGTCTCTGTCTGCACATATTCAATCCCTTTCTTCATGAGTTTACCTGTTACTTATTACTAGAATAAATGCTGACTGTTTCTCATTCCAAGAGGAATATACTTCCACATGCTCCTCTGCTAATTTTTGGGTTGGAGAGGATATGTTGGAGACAATAATGAAAGGGCTAAACTGATCTTCTGAATCATGTATGGTTTTGTACAAGTCAGATTACCCCATATCTTTCTATGAAAAGCTGAGTGTCTGGGAATTCTTGCTGTTTGTGATACAACAACTCTTTTGAAATAACAAACACTTGAAATAAGCATGCTCTAACATAAACTAGTTCACAAGAAATAACGATCCATCGCATTTAAATTAAGTGATCCTCATCCAATCGTGACCCCTGAACTATAAGTCTGCTTTCTTACAGACAGGACTTCCTACATGTGTCAGCAATTTGCTATGTCTAGGCGCAAAACAGTATTTGTGTCTAGCTTCACTAGTTGCCCTGTTAGCTCAATCACTTTCTAATTTGTCTCCCAGGTCTCTTCCACTAAACACAATTGGATTAATCTTAGAATGATACTGTTTCTCTCTACTCCATCCTTTAAACTTCATGTTCAGCCCTTCAGTCCTAGTATGCATCACATGGAAAACTTCACTCACTTAATAATTCTTGGCTAAAAGTAGATAATAGAAAATTATTATTTCTTTCGGATGATTTCTGTCACTTATACTTTAAAATGGATTATTAAGACGTGGAGATAAATAATGAAGGCAAATTTCAAATAAAAGTTAGTTGTACTCATAAATAACTTATTGCCTGAAAAAAACAAACAAACAAAAAGAACCAAAACCAAAAACAAACCCAGAAAAAACAAACAACCCTGACTGAATTAAAAATACTGAAATCTATCATGGGACAATTACTCAATTATGGCACAGACAGTTGTGATAAACAGGTTTCTGATTTTATTAGGAATGGCATTCTGTAAATGATCCTGTGGGTGGGATTTTGGCTGCTTTTATTCAGACTGAAATTCTTTCCCTAACACTCCTGTTTCCCTACTATCAATTCACAAGATCTGTTGCAATTACATAACTCAATTAAAGAAATTTGTAGAAAAACCTATCAATGAATAACAGTATGTACAAGGTAGTAGCAGAATGGTTTATATCATTACAATTTAGCTCACAGTACCAAATTTTCATTAAATTCCAGGCTGCAAAGAGCCTGATGCTTGTTAGGCAGTAAAAGTGCAAAAACAATTCAGCAAGGGACATTAAGAACATTAATGAACAAACATAACAGTCTGAAAATGAAACTTTTTAGAATGCAGAACAGTTCTGTGTAAAAATAAAACCAGGAAACCGCTACTGTTTAAAATAAAGGCATTCCCAAAAGATGCGCACAATGAACTGGAAGGGGAAACTCTTCAAATAGAGTAGTTAATTTAGAGTATAACCAAGTCCTGCACAGAGAAACAAGGAAGAGCATATCATTAACTGAACACAAGGCTGTGAATTTGTCTCAAGCCAAACATTTGGTGCTATTAAATTCCATGGAACATACATGAAATTAGTCTAGCTGGAGATAAAAGGGGTTTAGGGTTTCTTGTCTCGTAGCAGGACAAGTTGCTCCTAGTGCCAGTATATTTTTTAAGCTGAATTACTTCTTCAGCAGCAATAGCCACCCATTGTTCTCTGGCTTGTGTTCCTGACATTTCCTACGTTATGGGCTTATAAGTTTGTTTGACAGGGTGGCCACTATAAAAGAAGTAAAAGTGGATGTCTGTGGCCATACTGTGTCTGCTGTGTGTAGCAGACATACATTACTTGTAAGTGTTAAACCAGATGGCAGGTAATGGATGCCTGGCTGATATTTTTTGCACTGTTTACCATGTATGACCATTTAAAGGATTCCCACATTAAGGAATAACTAACAATTTCTGAAAGTGTTTAAAATAGCTGAAAGCTTTATAGCTGAAGTGCTGCAAGGCTGCAGGTCTATAATAAATATTTTTCTTCAAGGCAACCTCTGGAGAAAATTTGTTTGCATACCTCTTTCCAGATAACCACAGAGAAGTAAACTCTTTCGGATGCTTCAATAATCATTGCATTTATTTGTTTAGAATCTATACTGTATGTGATATCCTAGGCTGAACTGGAAGAACTGCTAAAGCTAATAGCTTTCCTCAGAAATAAAAATGAGGTCCATGATTCCTGCAGATTGGCTTAATATGAAATGAATTATTAATTTACTTAAAAAGAGAGTGGAAAAGAGCTCTTCTATCACACAACTTAAGCCATTAGAAAATATTTTATATGCTTCTCAGTGTTTTCCTTAATTTTCACCTTATCTTTTTTAACTCGATCTATTTAATTTTACAAACCTCAGGCGTAATCTGATAAAAATTAAACTGAAAGAAGTCTAAAATTAATATGTACATGGGCAATTAACTTTTTTGTGATTAGCTTTGTTGTTAACCAGACAACAATGTAGTAAAAGAGTAGTAAATTTTTAGGGAGATATCTGATGAAAGATATCACAGGAGGGAGAAGAGATGGAAATTGCCTCATTCCACCAGTTTGTCCTCCATGCCATTTTTAAACTGGCACAACAATTTTTGCCTAGGAATTTTGCCAGCCTAACAGATGGCTGTGATTGCTGTTATTCAGGGAAAACCAAAATATGCATCAGTTTTGAGGATTTGGGTAATATTCTTATGCAGGGGATATAAAAACAAAAACCTGAACAGGATTTATTATCAGTTATAAAGGTGTAAAAGTATACAATCTCTTTTCTTACAGTCATAGTCTCA
Source organism: Bolborhynchus lineola (assembly GCA_025448015.1). NCBI lineage: Eukaryota > Metazoa > Chordata > Aves > Psittaciformes > Psittacidae > Bolborhynchus > Bolborhynchus lineola. The sequence goes on from JAOEHX010009139.1 coordinate 51,614, forward strand.
GAGGATCAAAATTTTGCTTTTTTATAGATTACCACAAGTAGCAAATCCAGGTTTAGATCTATTTATATCTGACCTTCTATAGGTTGTTTCTCAAGGAAGATCTACCAGCTTGATGAGACAGCTTTTTCATCAGCCACAAAACTGAACAAGTATAAACTTGTTCCAGATTTTCAAGTTTCCTGCTGGTTTGATCTGCTTTTCTTTATCAAAGAAGATAACAATGAAATTATTAACACTACTTAATAATTGTATATTAATGATTTTTCAGGTCCTAGTAAGCAACAGAGAATACATGCATGTTTGCTGTCTACCATGAAAGCTAAAAATTAAATAATTTTTTTCTACAG
>JAOEHX010009144.1:0-22054 GCA_025448015.1 Bolborhynchus lineola
TCAAGGCCGGGTTGGACATAGCCTTGGGTGGCATGGTTTAGTGGGAGGTGTCCCTGCCCATGGCAGGGGGGTTGGAAGTAGGTGATCTTGAGGTCCTTTCCAACCCTAACTATTCTATGATTCTATGATCTGTATTTGTATGTGTGTCATCAGGTAGGAGGTTGTATTGCAATGAAATTGACTAACTGATTATGGAAATGAATTGTGTGATTAAAATAAAAACTGTAATGACTAGAATAAAGGAAATTATGAATAATGAAGCTTTAAAAGCAGAAGCAGAAAGTATTTCTATTGTAGTGCCTGTAGTTAAGTTAGTTTAACTATGAAAGTTATTTTTCCAAAATGTGTTATGTACAAAAGGTATCTTGTGCTTGCTTTGAAGGCCTGTTTTTAGTTTCAGACATATTTTCATCCCCTGGTCAAATTTTTTACAGGTGCATAAACAATTCTGGGTGCCATTTTCACTGGTATAAAGAAAAGAGACCCCCCAAAAAATTAGTTTGCATTTAATAGTGGTAGATTTGCCTGATCTTTTACTTCTCTAACTTCCCTGGCCAAATACTGAGCTTACCCTGTGACGCCAATTTCTGTTACTACACAGTAAATCATAGATGATCAGGCATGGTAGAAGTGAAAATTTTCTCATTGTGATGTTAGAAGATGGAAGTAGGAGCCTGCATTTGTAGCAATAGGACATTCAACATGCAAATGTTTGCTGTGTATCTCCCACCCTGTGAAGTCTGTGAAAAGTATTATTTATGGAGAACATCTGGTTTCTCCCATCTCTGCTTTACAGTACTTATCTAGTCAGTGTACTAAGAAATGTCTGCTACTTAATACCTGTTTATTTCCTTTTCAAAATCTTGTCTAAACAGCTGTGTCAAGTGTGGAGTCTTTATCTCATGCTGATGTCCTGTTGATGGCATTTTGTGCTCCGAAGTCAGTTTTGAACAAAAGCTCTCAGTGAGCTCAGGATTTCAGTTAGCTCAGCATGTATGTGCAAAGCTGGGGAGCAAATTTAGTAAAGGTACAAAGCTGAAAGCAGCCAATTTTTTGATCAAGATTAATGGTAGCAATATTGTAAATAATAGACCAACTGAAAATACGACTTAGGTGTCTTGATAGCAAAAGAGTGTATTATTTTCCTGCCTCCTCTGTTTTCGGGGGCTTATTCCTTCCTTCTCCTTCTGTTACAGCACACAGGTTCTTTCTCTGGACACTCGGGCTCTGTAGATGCAGTTAAACTGTTTGCTGCTGTTATATCACAAATCTCTCTCATGCTTACTGAGAGGCAGTTTGAAGATCATGCTCATTTTTGCTCATTTTTCTTCTGGTAGTGAGCTGTAATACCAAGATCTTGCCAAGATTCAAGAGTCTGTGTGGGTACTCATGCCAGCCAAAAAGGGGACAGAAGCACACACATAAAGCCAGGAGAAGGAGAAATTAAGAGTGAACAGTGAGCTCAGACATCTGGAAGCTTATGCAGCTGGTGGGCCTGGCTATAGTAGAAACATGATACTTAAATAATGACAGCCATCAGCTCTTCCTTGGCTGTATGAGTCTCCCATTTTCCAGGCACTTGTATGATTGTTAATTGTTAATGCAGTAGACTAAACTTAAAATCAGTAGTTACTTTTTTTTTCTGTCGTTTGCTTTTCAGGCAGATTTTTTTTTTCCCTGAATCAGTTCATACGATCACAACGTATCAGTGACTGAAAAAGAAAGGAGACAGCATTTATGGCAGACCAAGTGCCCTCTGACTTTCAAACTGCAGCTAGAGAGTGATTAAATGATTCCAGTAGTAATTTACAGACATGCATGTGTGTAGAATTAAGTGGAAGATGCAACATGAGGCTTGATATTGAATGCAATTTTCTGTAAATCATATTTTTTTATACTTTATTTTACAGTTGCTGCTAACTTACAGAAGATAGTAGATGATCCAAAGGCCTTGAAAACATTGACTTTTAAATTGGTAAGTAAAAGCATGAAGGGAAGAAACAAATTAATTATTACAGTATTCACACAGAGTCTGGATTTTATCTCATTTACAGCTATTTTGCTGAATAAATGTATTGACAGGTAAGGTGATTGAAATTACCATATGTGAGAGACATACGTAAATTCTGTTTTGACAGGACATTAGGGATATGCACAGTCAAACAGCTCCATAGCCGTGCTAGGGAAAGGAGGCTCATTCACATGAGTTCTGAGGAAGTCTGAGGTTTAGGTAAAAAGCTGCAGGGGGTACGAACCACTTTGGAGGAATTACAGTGTGAAGCAAGTGAAGCATCAAAACTGTAGTTGTTAGGTTAACTCCCTTCCATTCCCACTCCCTTAGCTCTGCCCTGGGTGAAATGACCTCTGCTAATGGACATTTTGTTCCAATTCCATTTTTTTCAACACCTGCTGCCATTTTTTTCGCATGCAATCTGCTCTCTCCCCTGCTTGCTTCTCCTTAGCTCTCCCCTTCAACTATCTTTCAGTTGACCATCCTCACTCACCAGTTGATCTTATTCCCACTGTATTTCATTGCTGTTTCTCCCTCCCCACCTCTTTCTCTTTTCCGTACATACAGCAGACCCTGGGACTGTTTTCTGTGCTGCATTTTGTGCACTGGTCCATGAGTCCTAAGTTTGGTCAATTTTGATGCTAAAACTTAATGAAGAACTGTTGTACTGTATTTGTTTTTATTTATTGCTGAAATTAAGTTGAAAAATTTGCATACCTAAAGCTATTGAATGAATAGTAATGTAAATACCAAACTGTTTACAGCACCCCTTGCTGAGGTGCTCGGCTGCATGTGAATGGCTAGATTGAATAGCTGTTAGATAAGCAGGTCTCCAGAGTCACACCTTTGTTTCTAAAATCAGCTGCTTCAGATGGGCTGTAGAGAGCCATTTTTAGAAAGTAAGTGACCTACTTGATGATAATGAATTGATTCAGGATTATTCTTCCCATCTAATTTTTTCCATACAGATTTGAGTAGTTTGACCAAATAATTTGGACTCATTTTTCCTAATTTTTCAATTTTTTGCAGTCCAGTAAAACCACTAGAACTTGCATGTTTCTTTTGAGAAAGGGTTGTGGGGAAGGATGGAAATAAGAACATATAATTTAGTAAGGGGTGGAGAAACAAAGCAATCTAACTAAATATAGCTTAGTGGCTGGTGCTTCTCTTTTTGCAGCTGATCTGTGTTCTTGCTGTCTAAACATCTGACTTAGCTTTGTTGTGCAGTCAGTGGCATTTCACCAAGAGCATTTAGATATATAGATACTCCAGGGGCTCTGTAGAATCTGGGTTTCTAGTTCACATGTTTAAAATGGAGGCTTTTGATTCCAGAATGTAGTATCCCATAGTATCCCACTAATGTTTATATATGTTAAATACAAACCCACTTGAAAATTTAGGTTTGGGTATTTCTGAGATTCAGTTGAATTTATTGGTGGGGTGCACTTAACCTCACATGGTATTTCAAATTCCAGTGAGTGAACACTGTTGTAATCCTACTCCTTACCATAATCAGAATTAATAGACAATCCAAAATCAATGTCTTTGTCTTTCTCAAGTTAAGTTCCATTGGCTAGGTAACAATTCCTGAAGTTAGCTTTTAACCTAAGTTTCAACTTGATATTTTTAACCCAGTTAGTTTAGTTCCCTACTTTCCAGAAAAAGAGTGTACCCACATGAAGTACGTTAATTTATGCTATCCTTATCCTTGGATTAATTTATGTTCCATTTCTGCCTGTTTCTATATTGTGTGGTGGAGTTGCTAAAGTAATTGTTGCCCAGGAGAACTGTGTCATTTGTTTGTATGCCCTATGGAGATTTTGTTACCTCTTAACAAGGTCTAATTGAATTTGGGAGCACTTGTATACAGCTTGATTAAAACACATTTTGTTAGTAAATATTTCATGCGTATTGAAAGTCAAAATGTACCGAATCCCATATCCATTCAGGGAATTCAACTGACAAGTCATCTTCAACCTAGAACTAGTTACTACTGTTTGTGGAGAAGGAATCTGGTTAGTATCTCACTGCTTGCAGATTGCTTTTGCTGGTATTTTGCTGGTATATAATACTTGTATTCAGACAGCAAGCATTTTCATCTTTGTGGGAAAAAAAAAAAAAAGAACAGCTTATGTCTTAATGGGTTTTGTCTTTAATTATTGCCAAAATAGTAAACAAAGTTATTTAAGGTGCCTGGATAAATCTGTCTTTAAGGCTGGATCACCCTCTTGCATATTTTTTTGATGGTGCATCTTTCATCTTACAATGGTGTCGTTCTACAGAACAAATATATAGTACTAAACTTCCCTTCGTCTTGGCTAACAGAAACTGATGACTTCCCTACAGGATCCAGCTGTCCGCACTTTGTGAAGGAGGCTGTTTTAATACACAAGTAATCTTGGCAACGCTTAATTATTGCGCAGCAGAATTTGCATTTTATGTAAGGATTTTTCGTACGAAAAGGGGAGGAAAACCCAGAGATGAAATAATGCATTCAGTCACTAAACAGTGAATTGCAAATACTAAGAGCTTTTCTTTTATGTTCAGTTAGTGTATAATAGTAGTACTTACTGCTAAACACAAAATACAAGCTTTCAGGTGATTAATACTAGACAATATTTATTGATAAGGTATGTTACTTAGCATAGCTTTGAGGAGATTGATAGCTAGCCAGAATGTAGAATGATGTTTTATGGGCAAAATTCAAACACCATTTATTTAGTAAATTTGCAATCTAAAAGCCATTGAGATATCTTAATATTAATCAGTGGTTTTGATTTCAGACCTTTAAGTTGCTGCTTCAGTGGATAAGATCTGTGAAAATACTCTGAAGAGAGAACTGCTCTGTGTCTGATCAAAGCAAATTTGAAGGAGTAGCCTGATGTAATGGTTACACAAATACCAAATGAGTTAATTTTGGTCGTGAAAACTCAGCAGATAATGTCACTTGGTGCACCTTGTGTGCACAGTCTGAGAGCTCTTTTCCTTACATTGAGTATTCACAAACCAGTTCTGCTAAAGAGTTCAACTGCTACTGGTGTATAAAAGGATCAAGAGCATTTTTACAGGGGTGAACCAATTATTCAGACTTCTCGGGGAGGATGTGCCAAGAAGTCTGAAGGCATCTGTCATAAGTGATTTACCATTACACACTGTTCATCCAATTGTATTCTTATTTTGATTTATCTACCACACAGGTGAAGAATGCATAAAACCCCCCTTTATTTAAAATCTAATGAATTTTGTCCTAGAGAAGTAATTTTCGTATTTAAAAATCAAAATATAAAAATACTTTGCGTACACTGTGTGTGTTTTTTTTTTTTTAAAGCAGATTTACAGTAACAGTTCATTCCTGAGCAATGTGCTTTTATGTTCTTACTGTTATTTGTGAAAAATAAGCTGATTACTTGTGCTTGTTTGTATTGTGACAGGCTTTACTGACGAATCTCAGCTGTACAATTTTAAGTACTAGACTACTGTCAGAAAGCAGATGTTCTTTTGCAGACATTAATACTTACTTTTATAGACTGCTTTAGTCTCTTGTTTAATAATTTAGTGGATTGGTATTCCAGACAGACTTGATAGCTGGACTCGAGGTAATCGATGTCCACATCATGATGGTAAAAGGATTCTATACACATGTAGGTTATTTGCTTTTCATGAGTGAAAACATCATGCTCATGAGAAAAAACAAATTTGGCTTCAGTCTGGAAAGTTTTGAGTTAAAGAATCTAGGTCTTTAAGTGTTCATTTGTCAGTATTTTTTTCTAATTTTAATATTGATTCAAAGAGTTTGCTAAAATTAAGGATGCAGTTGACTGATGCTGATGGATACACCAAGCAGTCTGAAAGCTTTCCTTCAAGTAAGCTGTTTGCTGACTAATCAATATGGAGAAGATTTATAGCCTGCTGTCAAATCCTTCTTTGTAAGGTGATACACTAAATATTTCTGTTTGTACTTGCAGGCCTCTGGCTGTGATGGCTCTGAGATTCCTGATGAAGTGAAACTGATTGGGTTTGCTCAGTTAAGCGTCAGCTGATGTCAGTCCCTTGACCACAAGCCGAATTGTGAGATTGCAAAGAGGCCAGCTTAGATGCAGAGGAAAATTAATGCACCACACAGAGTTCTGCTTTATTATCTAGCAATTCACAAAGTCAGAACAAGCAAAACCCACAGCTACACCGCTGCTGCTAACATTCAAAATGCTACTAAATGTCTCTCAGCAGTTGATTTGGATTCCCCCTAAGTGAAAAGCCTGTGGAAATGCACTCAGGTGGCTGTATTTATTGGTTACAAAAGGAATTTTCTATCAAGCTTACTTCTTTCATAAATCTTGATTGATACTGTTTTACCTGTACTTGTGGTTGATAATACTGCCTCTGTTCTGTTACATTTAGAAATTAACATAAATATAAAAGTTAAGAATTACTAGCCAAACTTGAATTCTTGTTTTAAAACTGTGAATTTTATTTTTCATATATTTATGCATTACACATCCCAGTAATAAGAAACTGATTTGACTTGATTATGTGCTACTTGCAGTTAATCTCCCATTACTTAAAAATGTTTCAGGTATATCTTTGAACTATTTGGTATCTTCTAGGCGTTTTCTGAAATCAATTAATTAGGCATTAGCAAGCTTTTGTTGGGTGTGTGTTTAAAAACCAGTCCACAAACTGTCAGGGGAGTGGGTGCCTTGCAGACAATGTTTCAAGAATGTGCCTGAGGCTGCTTAAATAAATAATCTCCATTTTCTGGGAGTACCATACATGTGGTACAATATATATAAATATAGTTATCTGAGCAAGGAGAGGATATACAGTAGCAAAGTTGTTAGAGTATTTTGACTATGCTTTATTGGGGGGGTCTATGAGGTATAACTACTTTGAACTCTTGTCATTAAGGTAGAATGCTTACTGTGTCTATCTCTGTTCCGGTGTACCCTTAATGATAGAAACTGGTTTCGTACAGGTGATAAAAACTTGAAGAATGGAACTGAAGCTTTACTTGAAGTTCTGCAAAATACCAAGGTGGAGTGAAAATAATAGGGCTTTGTGCAATGATCAAGTAAAACTCTGTTACAAAGAAAACACTTCTGACCCAAGTAGTCTTATGCTTAACCTGTGACATAGATGTTACGGAGCTAGTGAAGCTTAGAAAGACTTAAAATTTGGAGACATGTTTCTCAGAGATTTCAATTTAAACTACTTCCTAGCTAATCCTAGATAAGCGGCAGCTCTTTATTGTACTGAAAATGGCAAATATATATTATTAAGAGAAGTTATTTATAATGCCTCGTCATAATCGTCGAAGTGTTCTAGAGCCATTTGCATACGACTCAATGTAATCCCATCCTATCCTACTGTTTACATGATGATTACTCCAAGATGACTGCAAAGGTTAAAAAGAAAAATAAAAGTGTATTGCACAAACAGATTTGTACTTTGAATTTCCATGCTCCGTGTGCATTTCAACAGCTGTGCGGCAGGGTGGTGTTACAAATGTCTGCTGCCCTTACTTAGGCTATCAGCAGCACCTGGAAAAGGAGGAGAGAAAATACTGCTCACTCACTCAAAAGGAGAGGGTTGGTCTTGAGCTCTTGACTGCTTGCTTTCCAGTGCTTTGCAGAAGTGATGATTAAGACTCCTGGGGTGCTTGTACTTCAAAAACTCACTTGGCTGGTAGGGCAGGACCTGTATGCATGGGATGCTGGTTTGTGTGGGGAAGAGAGCAAGAGGGGGGCAGGGCAGGGCAGGGTTGCCCGTGCTGCCTGCAGCCCAGGTGTGGGGCTAGTGGTCACAGCTGAGGCTGCTTGGGGCAGCCAGGCTCTCCTAGCACCATTGGTGCCCCTTGGCCCTCTGATGTGGTAAACCCCCGCCCTGGGGTGGGTTTGGGCAGTGTGGTACGTGTTGCAGTGTGTGCTGGGATGACCCTGCGCTCCTGTGAGGCCTGCAGCAGGAATGGTAAGTGTGTTTTAACTTGGCTTTGGGGGTTTAGTGTTATTGGTGTCTGCTCCTATGTCTTCTGCTTCCCCTCAGAGCTCTGTAATTGTGTGTTTATCTCTTGCCCTACATTGTTTAATGCTTTGCCTCAGTCAGTTTGTGCATGCTTTGTGCCCGGCTGTCTTGGGCCAGCTGGAGGAGCTGGGCAGATGGCTTGTGGCAGCCCCCACAGCAGTGGGAGGCCATGGCCTGGGAGCCTCTGCCTGGGCTGTGCTGAGCGAGAACATAGGGTCCTGTATCATGTCTGCCCAGGGGGGCAGGCTGCTATTGGTAGCTAATTATTTATTAGCAACCTTTATGTTGGAGTAAGTTAAAAGGTAGCTTAAACATACATCTGCCAGTGAAACAGTAACCTGCAACACTGTGATGGGGTGGCTACTGAGCAGGACCCAAAGGAGTAAAGTTCAGAGCATTGCTGTTAGATTATTGTTGTTACTTATGTTAATACATGCTTCACCAGATTTTGCACCATTATTGACTAATCTGCCTGTAAAGTAGTTGGCAAGTTCTCAGGCAAAGAAATGAACGTTCAGGGAAGCCGCTTGTTTTTGTGGATGTATAAAATAAGTGGGAATATATAGTTAGTTGAAAACCATGTTCCACTCGCTATACACCTCCCCGTAGGCTGGGGAGAAAAGGTGTTGAGGTAGGAGTAGTAACTGTCAAAAAGTGCTCATCTGCTGTACTGGTTGGGGCTGCAGGAGGTGTCTAAATAAAGAAGAATGTAGTAGTTTAATTGAAGCAGTCAGCAGCATTGTACGAAGATAAAGCTCTGACAGTTGTTGCTCACTTGCAGTCTGATGCGGAAACATGCTAATGCTTCACTGAGCTTCCTTTGTTCAGTGAGAAAGCAGATTCATTCAGCAGTGTTATTTATTGCAGTTGAGTTAGTTTTTAATTGGGGGGGGGGCAGTTCTGTTGCAAAGGTATTGTGAATAAATACTATGTGAGGGACAATGACGTGAAAGAAAGGTCTGTTAATAGGAGGTTCGTAAGTAGCCTATTCTTGCAGTTATGTGGGGAAAAAGATAAAAATACACACAAGGTTGCAGTAGAAAGTAGAGTGCAGGTGATGATAGAGTAGAAATAGGCACCAAATGTAATAGGATTCCTGAATACTGTATTCACATCCTCTGTTGAATTAACAAGTGAAAAGAGAAAATCTGCAACTATTGACTTATTCGTGCTTATGTGCAAAGCATTTAGGAGATGGGTACAGTTCTTATGTGTATCCAATGACTTTCCCCAAAGCAGCTGTGGTGCTCCTGTTAGAAAGGTGTTGCTGAACGATACCTTGAGCCTGTTGCTGGCTGGAGCACCTGCCTGTGTTTGAAGGGAGAGGTCACTAATTAATGAGATAAAGCTGGAACAGGTGGGCTACCATAAAACTCTCTTTGAAGCCAGGAAAATAGGGCTTAATTAGGTGATTCTAAAAATATAATAATCTGTAGTGGTGATTACATGGCTGTGCTTGCAGCTGGGCATCTGCAGGCTCTCTGAGCTGATGAATGTCAATGTCCACAGTCAGCCCTTCCAGTGTGCTCTGCTTCAGTGTGCTGGAAGTAGCTCTGTGCTGTGGACTGAAATGGAAGTCAGTCAGTGAAACACAGTTCTGTATTTATTATTTTAAAAGTGTTAAAAAGAATGAATATAAACATAAAATTTTGCTTAGCACCAAACCAGATCTGGAGAGTAACTTGTTTGTGCATGTGTAAGGGAGTAGCAGAGGAAGGACATTTCCAGCCTTTTTCCTTCTAGGACTCTAGTGTGGGCTTCAGGCCAGGAAAAGCTGCCTCCCACTCTGCCAACATACCCTTTCCATGCCAGGAGAACAGGATTGCATGTCTCTTTGCTCTGACAAGTGCTGACCTCAGATATTCTCACTGACACATATAGAAGGTTACATTCAAGCTGCAGTGCAGCTAGTTGTTTGTGATAAGTATTTTTGCTTTCTAGAAATGTTATCCTATACCCTACCACAATTTTCTCTCTAGACCTCCCAGCCCCAGAGCACACTTCTGCTTTGTGCATGGAGATGGAAGGAGAAGCTGGGAAATGCGCCAGAAAACATCACTGAGTTTTCTTCCCCCCACATTCTTTCCCAAGAGGAAGATGAATGAGTGCCTTTTCAGCCACCTTGGACTAATTTAAAATCTCCAATTTGGGGGCTTCCAGAGTGATCCTATGAAATCTGATTGTGGGTCATCTCTTCAGAATGTTTCTAACTTATTTCTGTGAGAGAGAATGCCATGTGCAGCTTGTAAATGGTGTGCCTCCCCCTCATGGTTTTCTTAATCAGAGATTTGTTTTCTTTTTCACCACCTACCTCTGCATAATGATGTTGGATGGCGAGATTGGCCTGTGCCTGAAATCACTTAGCTCCAATGATGAATCTGACACAGACCTAAAACATGGTCAATTGCATGCATTGAAAATGCTGGGTTTTGTTCAGTGGGGAGTAGAGGATGCTGCCCCCTCCCCCCTCCCTTTGTGTGTTTTACAAGCAGAAATAAAATATGAGAGTTTGTTGATAACAAACACCAGTTGATATATTTTTTTTTCCCTCTGTATCCATTGTGATGTAACTTTCTTTGGTCAATTGCTGTGGGTTTTTCCACTGCATCAGGTGGGCAGCCATTCCACCCTCTTGCAATGTAGTTATGCATGTGCATGCACTGAGAATGCTAATTACTTTAAAATGAGAAGTTGGAAAAGCAGCAGGAGCCTACATCTTCAAGTTCCCTGTGCATGTACTCCACTGATGAGCTGATGGAGCAACTGGATTTGCTCAAACCATGGAGACTCCAGCAAAGTCTGTTTTGCTTGTGTTTTATTACACAGTGGTCCAACTGATAAACTATCCAGGCATATTAGTTGAGCATTGTGACATTTTAGTTATTCATTTTCTCTCTGTGACTAACATCACAGTGCACTTAAAAATGTGGGTTTATAGCTGCTTTATGATTGTTAGATTGCCCATCAGTTTGTTTCATAGCCATTGTAATCTCAGATGCTGAACCAGACTTGGTAGTTATTATGTTGTCCATTTCTAATAACATTCAGAATATGGGCAATAGTGGATCAATGAGCAATTACAGGGACTTGGGGAGAGTTTATAGTAAGAAGGAGAAATATTTAATTTTTGCTGCGCAAACCAGTAGAGAGATAATCTTGCCCACCTCAGGATATGAGTATTTTGCCATTTGATTTTCAAATGTGAATTTGAAAGGCTATGCTTGTTTTATTGTCTCAGTAGGGTGTAGAAAATCACTTCTGCAAATGGATGCATTTATGTAGAACAGCAGCTACGTGAAACAGAATTGGATGGAAATCTGTTTTTCCATCATAGGTGGAAAATACATGCCTCTCCTTATTTTATTTTTCCCAACAGGTGCACATTTTAAGAATTAATGAAAATATCTTTCAAATACATAACTTTTGTGGGCGTGGGGTTATTTTTTTCTGTTTTGTTCTTTGTTTTCTGTTTGTTTGTTTTTTCCTGGGAGGAGTCTAAATGGTTGTTTCTTTTTCATCTATGTAATAATTAAGATTCATTAAGGAAAGATGTTGCTCATGCATAGGAGTGCTGGGGTTCTGTAGATTTACTTTGAGCAAAAGGGTTTTCTTGTTTTGTAAGTAGATCGAGCTTTGTTTCTTTGTGGACACTTGAGGTATATCATCTCAAAATGAAAAGGAATTTAAGGTTATTTTGGCGACACAACAGTCTCTTCACAGAGAAGTAGTGCGTGTGGCTGTCATCAAGAGACAATTAGAAATAATAAACCAGAAGAACCAGAGTAAGTCCAGTGGTTTTTGAGGAGGTGGACTCTGTGCTGTTCATGCATGGAACTTTTTTTGCCTATTTATGTGTTTTTCTATCTTCCAGAAGCAAAATTTTTGTATTCTGGAAGATGGACTGTGTAGTGCTGAATTGGAAATCCCCTTCAAGAGGGAGACCTCTGTTTCTCCCTGCATCTCTGTTTTTGAAAGCTTGGAATTGGCTTTAGGAAGCATTTTGGCATTGGGGGGAGAAAAGCAAAAAACAAACCACCAGAAAAGATACCCTCAGAGGCTCATGTACCTGTGCTGTTTCATAATGTAAAGGAAATTTTCTGAAGACTTACAAGGGAAGTTCCTTATATGTCTAAGAGTTACTGTTCTGTCCAATACGTCAAAGAAGGTTGAGTACACCATCATTAACCTGTTGGTATTTGGGTTTTTGAGGTTATCCAAAGTTTTGTTGGTTTGTTCGGGCAAATGAGTGTCTTTGGCTAATGACCTGCATTGTGGTAGCGCTCTGTTATTGACCAAGAAGGAACACAATGCTAAATTAAAGAAGTCTAAAATCAAATGGACAGCAAACATGGGTGTGTTCAGAACCAGAGAGGTGTGGATGGACAACACTCCCTCTTTTCCCAAGCTTCCCAGTGGTTTAGTCACTCCTGTGTCCCGTGCTCCCTTCCTGCGCTGCCTGGTGGGATGATCCAGTGTGAATGTTGCAGCCAGTGTGAGGCTGCTCATTGGCCTTGCAGTTAACTGAGGCTGATGTGAGCTGTGCTTTTAGCCCTGAACGTGCCAAGCAAGAAGTTAGCAGTGCTTTATTCTGATGCAAAAAGTACCTTCTTAAAGGTAAACTTTCTGTGCCTTTTTGCAATAGAGGTAAAGGACTTTGTACTTAGACTAAGAAATAGATTTCATGATTTTGTAGGTTACGTTGGTTAGAGAGCTTTTTAGCACAAGCTGAAAGCTTTATCTTTCTGACAGTGCAAAGCGTGTAATTTGTGAAATGAAATAAAGTTCCTAATAAATTTGAGTGCTGTGGAAAGGTTTTTCTTAAGTATGTGTTCACATTAAGGAACAGTGCAATAGATATGTGATTTGGGTGGTTAAACCTGGAACTATTCCCAGCATCTCAGGGAATCAGCTCAGAATCCTTGAATTCAGGTTGGTTTAAGTTTGCTTTTCTTTGCCTTGTTATAGCACCTCTGATTAAAACAAACTAACTTCACTGGATCATTTACCCTATATTATGAGAAATAAAAAAAGGGTGAGAAAAACACCTTAAATTAGAACAGAGAATCCAGAGGGAAGGACCACTATTGAAATCTTGGCCCCATGAATTAATAATACTTCATGACAGCTTCAGTGGGACTAAAATTTCACTCCCTGTGTTGATTATGAGCTCCTCAGTTTACTCCTGGGGCTATAAAATAGAAAAAGATCCAATCATGATTAAAGAGTAGGTGTAATTTGAATGGAAGGTGATTACTAGAATCTCCCTGAAGTCTTCCACTCTGCTTATGCTTCAAGTTTTTCCTATTTATAATAGCATAGCAGAGCCATCCAGGCAGAAAATGATACTGGAGAGAAAGAGTTCTCTGATTGTTTCTGATTAGGTTCAGTGCTAACCTTGTAAATCTGTCTGTCAGATGAGGCACAGTCAAGTCATCCGTAAACCTGATGCTTCTCAAAAGATAGAAAGGGTGAGGGAAGTCCTGCACTTGTGTGTTGCTCGATACTTTTTTATTTTAATTCCAGAAGGATTTTCACAAAGATAAATCTGGACTCCTGCATGAGAGCTATCGAGCTACAACTTAGCATTAAATAAATTACTATTGTTTAAAACTATGTTCGCGGATTTGTTTTGTGTATCAGTACTTCCTTGTTGGATTTGTAAGGCCAACAAAGGTCTGAATCTCTGAGATCTGTCCTGTTCGAAGGTAGCATAGCTTGGATCAGCCTGTGGAAATCAAAGCAGGGCTGTGTTTAAGCAAGTGAGTTACTTTCCCTTTTTCTTACCATTATCTCTAATTCTGCTGTCAGCATAGTTCAGCAAGGTCTTTTTCATAGGTAAAGATGTTAATTTTTAATAAAGTAATTGCAGATAATGTCTTATAGTAAGGCTGTATGTATTTAAATCAAAGATGACTGGGGCTATTTCATTTACATATGCCCTAAAAATTGTTTTAGGCAACATAAGAGTATATGATAAGAGTAACACTAATGAAGTAAATTTAATATTCTTCCCCTCTTCTGGTGTGAGCCAAAGGCCTAAAAATACTCTTTTGGAAGAGTACTCCAGTGACCTTGTGGCAAATCAAATTGATGACAGTTTAATTTGCAGGCAGCTGTTAGGTGAAAAAATTTCAACAAAGTGAATTAAACATTCTGCTTGAGTCCAGGAAATTACACAGTTTGTTTTCCAGTTTGCAGTGTGTTAGATGTATGCTTTCAGTGTTATAAAACAGTGACAGTGCTTTACTTTCTGTGAAACTGGCATCCTGAAAATGTTTAATACCATTTTGGTTTAATGACAGATGTACTTTGAAACGCTGGAACATGGGGATAAGATGTTATAAAACTCAGTTGAGGCAAAAAGTGGTCTGAGATAAAATTTTGACTGGTTAATAATTGCAAAAGGCCTGCTTTGTTGTGTATGCCAGGTGTCCGTGGGGCTGCTACTTTTCAAATGTACCTTTTAATGTATTTATGCTAATTACTGCCAAGGCTATTAATATGCTGTAGAATTTTGTAATTCTGTATGTTTCCATATGTTTATCTTTTATAGTGTTTGTTGAGTTTGTTTTTTCTGGGCTGTACTGTCATCGTCATCATTCGTATGAGCAGTTTAGAAGTAAACTTGTATAAACCAGATATTATATTGACTTAAAAAAATCCAGAAAAATCTCATCTAAAATAGAGGCTCTAAATGCAGCTGGAAGTCAGCATGGTTTTGTAGGAGCTTTATAAAGAGCTATCTTAGGGTAGTGCAGAGATCCTTGCAGATGTAAAGCACCTGGGGTACAGGCAGAACTGCACAGAGGTCCTTATAGACTGGGGAGCTGAGTGCTGCCAAGGGCTGGAGACAGCCCCACCTTGTGATGCTGGAGCTGGAATTATGCTGGACCCTGTGCTGGCTCTAGCACGTCCCTCCTGGGTGCTACCGGAAGAAGGGAGCAACTTTTGCAAAAATAGTCCGTGAAAATTATTTCTTTGAGTCATATTGCTTTATTTGGAAGTTGGGAAGTGCTGCTTGCCATGCCCCCCTGTGTTTGAGGTGCAGTGCACTTTGCTCCCAAGGCAGCCTGCAGGACAGCCCTCAGACAGCATGGTGGTTATTGCAGGTACATGGATATCATCAGTTGCATGTAAAAGCCACGAAACAAGGCAGCAGACAGTTCTTCTGTGACATTTTGTTCTTCTGTTTGGAAATGTTTTTTCCTAAGGAGAGTAGGTCAGTTTTTGCACTAGTGTACTATAATCTCTGACTTTAAAAGCAGAGCCACAGCTCAGGATACTTGTTTACCTCGTGCTCTTCTGCTTGCAACTTCTCACGTTTTGTCTCTGCTGAGGCAGTCCTTTCCCTGTTATATTCTTCCATGTGGCCACTTTGTCTTCTCTCACATCTGTCCTCCCAGAGCCCTTCTCCAGATTCATTTTCGGCTAGGTCTACTCTGTTTTCTGGAGGTAGTTCAGCTCTTGTGCTAAAGGTAGCCCTGCAGCCCTCCAGCAGGACTGACTCACTTGCCTCAGTGCTGTGCTGCTGAAGTTTGGTTGCTGGAGAGCACAGAGGGAGCAAGCCTTGTGTCTACATGGAGTGCAGGCAGGATAAGCAGGTGTGGACCAACAGAACATTGCCACTACATAGTCTCAGTGATCATTATTTATATCTAATAGTTAAAGAGAAGAGCAAAAAATTCTGTGGAGTAGGATGTGCAGCATAGCCAGCAGGTAACTGTGTATTTTGTTGTATTGTAGTACATAGGTAGGGGCCTGAAAGCAAGTACCTGAACTCTGGTTCACTTGCCCCGCACAAGCGCATGTATCTTTAGTAAGTTCAGTTATTTTTACTTGGTAGGTTTAGTACTCGCTTTGTGCGGAGCTATGTGACTTAGAAAACATCAGGATGAGAACAGAGTTTCTGATAAAGAATTTAATCCATCTTGGAGATGTATGTGTGCTTTGTTGCAGCTGTTTGTTTATAATGCTGCCCTTGCTTCCTATCTAGAAAGTAATACATGGTAGCAATTTCTTAAACAAACAAAACTCCACTACTTCACATACCAACTTCATTTTACTAGTGGCATGTGATTTTTCAAAAAATCACATCAATACCTTTTCAGCTTTCTGAAGTATTTTTCATTCCTAATTTATATGCACACGCACACATATATTTATATGAAACAGTTGTGAACCTTGCAGTTCCCAAAATACTTTATTTTCCTTTCCTTCTGTTCCAGAACTTAATTTTTTCATGAGCAGATTTATTTCTTTGCATGAGTCCCAGCGTTTGCGGCACTTGATATGAGAGAAATGAGAGCTATCAGGCCTCATGTTCCATCTCCTTCCTCTTTGCCCTTTCCGTGGACAACCTGCTGTCTAACAAGGAAATATCCAGGACCCACAGATGTCACGTGGTTCCTGCGGAGGTGTATGTGCGAACTCTCTTAAGAAGTTGTAACTGCCATTGCTTGGGAACTGCCCCTTCCATGAAACCATTTCAGAGCTTGCTTTCAGCTTTCTGTGATTTAGTTCTTGAAAGTCAACACTGGAGACAGAGGTGCAGCTGCGCTAACTGCTTGAGCAATTTCTAAACATCCTGTAATATGAAATCCCACAGGTTTGATTTACTCCAGCCAGATGTTTGTGGGTTTTGAAAGCTTCCACTATAATTGTGAACAAAACCAAACCAGACCTTTGATGTCTGTAGATTTACGTATAATATGGGGTTTGAAAAGTCCAAATCCATTTTGTAGCTGGTATTCCAGATGTATACCTAGCTGGTGCTTTCTCACAGCAAGTACTGAGCGCTTGGTATGTGCATTCTGTGTGTTTCCTTGGCTGTCACCTGTGAACTTGTGTTTTTCTCACTAGTCCTGGGTTCTGTTTGTATGTCAACACAAATCAAGCTAATGGAGCATTACTAATGCTTGACAAAATAAATCAATTTGTTGCTACTTTTAAAAGCATTTGAAAAAAATCCCAAACTAAAACCATTTCAACTGCTTAGATGCTCGGATCTCAGCGAGAAGTCTTTAAAAGCTTCTGTTGGAGACAAATATGTGTGCATATTAACACTAGTTAATATAAATACATAACAGACAGTGGAAATTAAGGCTTCTGTTGCTTATCTACCCAAGATCATAATCTTTGTCTTAGTCACAGAAGAAGTCTCTTGTCTGTGTCAATAATTTTTGCAGTTAAAGGCAAAATTATTGCCTTTTGGAGAGGATTTAAAAGATCATCTGTTCTTGTAGAACGGAACTATATTATGGCAAGTTAATACAGATTTTCTTTGTAGATAAGGTGCTCTTAGTGCAGATAGTGGCAAATTAAGGAACAGCGATATAATGCATTTACTTAGCAAGATACAAAATAGGAGATCTATAAATTCAAATTTAGCAGGCAGGTGAAGTTAACTAAGCTCTTTGTGTATACCATTTAATTATATATTACCAACTTCTTCCTGTTTTAGATATTCTGTCAGACTAGCATGGAAGAAATTATCTATGTTGTAATTTAAACTTTATATGTTAAACACCTTTTTTTTTTGCTTAGATGCACTGTTAGAAACAATTTATTGGAAGACGTGTTAGAGTGAGTTGTGTATCGAAGACAGAGTGCATGCTACTCCGCTTGAAAATGCTGCTTTTCGTCATCATGTAGGTACTGATATGATTAGAAGTGCAGTTTCACAAGTACATACTTTAAGAACGGTTAAGATAGAGTTGTTGCCAATAGTCTGATGTGTCCCAGGAGGCTGCAAATCCCCCAGATGATGTTGCCTCACCCATTGTGAGTTACTGCTTAAAGCAAATACATGTCTTGGCATTGTAGCAAACTGCAATTGAACTTACGGATCAGGGACAGTGGTGAACATGAGCTTTCAGGTGGTGTACAGAAAATTTCAGAATATGTGTGTTTTATCTAAAGTTTTGTTTTTATCTGGGATAGGTTTCAAAGATACAAACAGTTTTGTCACCTGTAGCATATCACTTCTACTAAAGTTTCTGCAGCTCCCAAATTTTTGTGTCCAGTCCTTCAGTGTGAATCTCCCTTGTGTCTTCTCCTGTGCAGTCTGTTCACCTACAGGCAGTGATGTTGCTTTCACTTTCTTTCATAGAATAGAATTTGGGCTGGAAGGTACCCTGAAAGGTTACCTGGTCTCCAGTGTTTGACTAGATCAGGTTTCCCTGCTCTCAGACAATAGTATGATTAATAAAAAGTAAAATCTGGGAAAGGACAGTCCTTCTTGCTCTAAACTCTCCTCATGAGTTGCTGCCCATTCTTATGGCACGTGTCAAGCAACAAAAAATGTTTCTCCCTTTGTTTCTGTATTTTATGTATATGTTGCCAGCCAGTGTGTGCATGCAAGTACAACTTTCAACTTGCCATTTTTTCCATTTTTCTTAAATGTTTGCACTACATTAAATGCTTTTCCCCCCCTTAAACAAAATGCAGTATTACTGAAATTGTGGTACATTAAAAAAACAAACAAAAAAAAAACAACACAAACTGTTAGGTACCTTTGAAATTGAAGGCATGGGAAAGAAGAGAATGAAATAAGATTGATGATTAGAGCTGAAAAGGGAAAACATGAGCAGGTGGTAGTAATAACACTGACAACCCATATGGTTTTTAGTTTACTTTCTGATGTGGCTGTTCCAGCATTCAAAAGCAATATAATATACTCTTGTGAAGTGGTATTTCTCTTGGGTTTTGCAGAAGATAAAAGTGCAAGCTTGTTTTCAGTGACATTTCCAGCACAGCAATTTCAAAACCATAACAAAATTTCAAATCCTTCATCATCTGCAATGTCCAGGATATAGAGGATCTTTCACAAATGGGACAACTTTATCTGCTAAGGGTTCACTCTCCTTATGGCCTTGCAATACTGAAAAGCAAAGTTTGGGCACTGTGATTCGTCCTCCAAAGTGTAAAATGTGGTGTTCCCCAGTACCCTTTGTAGCAAGGTTTGACCAAAGGTCTTGCAAGGTTTCTGCCAGGTTATGTTAGCAAGCACCCAAATCTGGAACTAATGTGCGTCTTCAGGATATAGGATCCATATGATCTCAGTGGCTCAGGATATGTTTTGTTTGTCTTCTTAAGTAGCCATGCTATGAGGGCAGCTCTTTTCTTGGAGGTGGGAATGATCTGCCAGCCTCATCAGTGAGAAAGAACTTCCCTTTCTTATCTCTACTTTCCTGGTATTGCAGCCAGGGAGTTTAATAACCGTTCTTGCTTACAGATTTTGTTTGGTTATTTTATTAGGGTGTATTCCTCTGTAGTACTTAGTGGCTAAGACCTTTTTCTACTTGTTTACTTAGATGTATTATTGGATGCATTGTTTTCATTGTAGTTTATTTTCATATAAAACCTTTGTGCTTCTTGGACATGAATGTTTTTACTACAGGATATCCCTGGAATTCAAGACAAGAAGCAACATCTGGAGTTTGAAATTTAAAGTGAGTGGAGGTCTAGATATTTCATAGGCTACTACATGTTCAGATTAACCTGTGGACCTTCTTCCACATGATTCATGTTTTAGCAAATGACTTTGCTAAACAAAACAACAGTAGTAATCCCATGCTAGCTACCTCAATTGTGTACTAAACTAGTGTATTTTGGGGGGAGAGTAAGGGTAATCAGTTTACATTTACTTAGTCTGATCATTCTTTTAAGCATATAGATGGATATACTGTCTACATGATGTTCATGACATTCATATATCTCTGAGGTGCAAATATACAACAATACCTGCTGTGTTAGGCACGTTATTGTTCTGTGTGAATGGTGGGGTTTTCTGCTCATTTCTGTTTCAATAAAACAAATAGCCAGTAACTACTTTGTCAAATACTGGCTTGCGAGGCTTAGTTTGTTTTGCTGTAGATACTACATGTTCAGAACCCCTTTTAAAGGAATCTGTGAAACATCATGTAATTTATTGCACCTAATTAATACAAGCCAATGCTTTTACAAGTAATTAAATCAGTTAAAAAATGTTGCACGACTCACCCATCTGTTTGAAGTAACAGCTGAATCGCAGTATAATGCAAATTAAAATGTATACTTCCATAACCTGACCTTCTAAGTATATGCCAGCACTTCTGTTGTGTGCATGTATGTTCCTCTATTAAAAAAATGTAGTTTTAATTACATGCTGTGTATATTCTTTAGCCCATTAGTTTTATCCCCATGTGGAGAAATTCTGAATCCAAATAACAAGGCAGTAAATAATATTGGCTTTTAATGACCAATTAAAGCAGCCTGCCATCAACCTTGGTATTGGCTGAGCTTGTAATTCAAAGTACAGATAGGCAGTAATTGATAAGAATAAAGTGGTGCTCAGGAAGTACCAAGTCACCCTTGTCAGTACAGGATACCACTCCCCAGAGGCAGCAATACTTTATCTCACAAACCATCCTGCATCCAAAACTTGATAAAAGTGTAAGTGGTTCCAAATTCATGGCAAATGTAATACAAAGCCTCAGTTCACCTTGATGACTTTATCTTGAGTGATCTGGCCCTTTATGTGGCCTTTGTGAGGGGAAATGGTGTTCTATATAAAGAAAGTTCATTAATGAGGTACTTTAAAAAAAAAAAAAATAATCATAGAATGGTTTGGGTTGGAAGTGGCCTTAAACATCACCTAGTTCCAGCCCCACCTGCCGTGGACAGGGACGCATTCTACTAGACCAGGTTGCTTAAAGTCTTGTCTGACCTGAACACTTCTAGAGATGGGGCATCCCTGGAATGGAAAATGGCATGAGTATGTTGATGCCTGCCGTGTCTATAGCTACTCTAGCCCTGTAGACTTGCTTTCTGTTCTAATGTTAGCAAGATTTTCTCTTATAAGTGTGATAATGTAAGACAGACAAGCTATCCTGTCTGGTAAAACTAATCCAGTAACACAATTGTTGATACCTCAAACACTGGAATAGAGAAAAAGTACTGCTGTGCTCAGCCTTCATGCAAATCTTCTTGTAATAGATTCTATGCAGATGTCTGACTATTAGAAAGATATGAGGAAGGTGGAGGCAAACATAGGGAGCAGAAGCAGATATAAAGATTAAAAAATTATGGAATAAGGCATATTTGATTAAATGGAAGTTAAAAATAATGTGAAAAAGTGCTGTTTTGAATTCTGATGAACTATTTAGGGCTATGTGATGAAAGGTCAAAGAAGTAAAGAATAATAATAATATAGAAGTGTTTGATACTGAGATATTAGTCTGTGCAGTAATCTCTGCAGGCAGCGGCAAGATGAAAGATGGGCTGGGTTATATTCCATATACCTATAACTAGGCCAGGCAGTGCTGAAGAAAAGGTTCTTAAACTACTACTTGTCCTCTGAAACTCACTGAATTCACTCTGTGAGGTATTGGACAGTGTAGGATTGTAAACCTTTCAGGTAGGAAAGGTCAGAGCAATGTAGAGATATTCCAGCTGCTCCAGTTATTGAGCTGGCTTCAATTGGAGCTCAGCTCAGATGCCTCTGTACAGATGCCCATAGCATGGGGAACAAACATGCGGAATTACAGATGTGTGCACGTCTATGGGGATATGATATCATAGGCATCACAGAAACATGGTGGGATGGCTCCTGTGGCTGGTGTGTTGGAATGGAAGGTTACAGGCTCTTTAGGAAAGACAGGCCTGGTAGGCGGGGAGGGGGAGTTCCTATTTATGTTAGGGAGAGTATGGAACTCTGTCTGGGGACAGGTGAGCAGTCAACAGAGACTTTGTGGTTCAGGGTTAAAGGGAGAACAGCGATGCGAGACGTTATTGTGGAGATCTGTTACAGACTGCCTGACCAAGAGGACTCTGTGGATGAAGTGCACTATAGACAGATAGGAACAGCCTCATGCTCTCAGGCCCTTGTTCTCATGGGGGACTTCAACCACCTTGATATCTGTTGGAGGGATGGTACAGCCCGGCACAAGCAATCTAGGAAGTTCTTCAGTTGTGTGGAAGACAACTTCCTTCTGCAAGTAATAGAGGAGCCGACAAGGAGAGGTGCCATGCTTGACCTTGTGCTCA
>JAOEHX010009145.1:1201-14794 GCA_025448015.1 Bolborhynchus lineola
CCCCCCCCCCAGGGGGGAATAAACAAATCCAGCAACTTGTGAGTGAATTATCCTCTGAGTTTTACGAAGCATCTGAATTACTGCTCAATGCATAATGCAGTAACACTTTCCAGAAGACTAGCAATTATATTGTGCTGTTTTGATAAAACAAAGAAATGTACATACTGGCATAGGCCTGTTAGGTCTGTGTGCACTGAGCATGTGCGAGAACTGACACTACTGAGGTACGAGGGCAACACATACTTCGTAAAAGGTTAAATCTAGGTTGATTCTTTACATCCTGTTTATCTGCTGTTTCACAGTAAGTGTGTGTGTGTGTGTGTGCTTTTCCCTAGAATACACAATAGTAAGTATGACATAATTAAAAAGTAACTGTTTCATTTACAAGATGGAGGGGAGAGGCAGGTAAGAGTGTGTACATAGATACTCCCTGCAGAACTGCTGGGTTGTGGTTACTAGCCTGTACATCCCTCCTTAGCATTGCAGCAGTTAACTCCTGTCCTTTAAAAAAATGCATTGTTTAAATCTATATTAAATACTTTTTTAGCCATGTCTGGGGGCATCTCTGAGGCCTGTCTATTGCCACTCTCTGCTCTTGCTTGCAAGCTTATCTTTCCAGATAAGCACGCATAGAGTTCAAATGAAACTATCAATAAGCGGTGGAAATGATGTCATAATGCAAAGTCTGATACTGTAATAAAAATATGTAAGTCCTTGAAAATGTGTTTGGGAAGGAACTGCTTTATTCTTAACATAGCTGCAGATCTGATGGCAACAGTTTATGAAGAGGTGTGGGAATTAGCAAAATAGACCCCTTGCTGCAGGGAGAGCTGGGAGGCTGTATGTTACTGACGTGAGACTCCTCATAATCCCTTTGGGTAAAGGAAGGTAAATTATTTTTCTGTTCTGATGAAACACGTTGTGAGGTAAAGCCACATTTGAGAAGAAAAAGATGAGCTTTTACTGTAAAAATCTCTACAATCAAATGGAGTATGGTGTCATGTGAGGTTTGTGATTTTGTTTGTCATAATCTCTTTGATTCATCACAATAAATACAACTAAGAGAAGAAGATATGAACTGGGAGGTGGGGAGAGGAAGAGATGGCTGAAGATGAAACGCACATTTTTAATTGCTCAATTGCTAATTCTCTGATTTGTATCTGCTTATAATTAAACTATTTTCAATGGAATCCATCTTTGTAGTATTTGCTGCAATAGAGTATGTGTGGCTGAGCCTAAGGAAAAGGCAGACAGAAATGCTCCCTTGTCCTGTGAGTGCCACAGTTCCCACAGAGACTCCTATGACTGTTAATAGGCTCTTTTCCCAAAATCTACTTTATTAAAGTATTGGTTACATGAAACTTAGGAAGTTATCTGTAATAGTGCCCTCTGGTGCCTCTAAGAATTTTTACACTAGAATGAAGTAATACCCAAGATGGAATTTGGCTTGCTCCTGTGGAAGTACCCTGCCAAGTTGGACTATGCATTAAAGACTGATAAACAAATTAGAGCTCCTAGAGCTTAACTAGGCAGTCTGCACAAGCCGTACGCATACAGAACTCCAGGACTAACTACAACTATTGTAGGAGCAGAGCTGCAATGAGTAACACAGTCTCTCTACCATGTAGGTAATCTCATGTGCATTCATGAGAGAGAAAAAGAAACCTGGCTTCTAACACTGCAAACTGATATTTATTTTCTAGTGCTTACAGAAAATAAAAGGTGAAACAAAATATCTTACTGAGTTTGTCTTGATGCAGGGAATGTTAATTGATTATATGAAATGTTAGAAGTAACCAGCTGTGCAAAAGAATGTCTTTGGTATATTCTGCAGTTAATGTGCCTGCCACAAAGTCTATGGGAAACTGGTCTCTCTGCACTGTTTCCTCTCCTGGGTATTGCTTTTTAGGTGCACAATCTGTCCACAGTATCTAATGTCTCTACATTTACTGTGCATCGTTTCCCACCATATTGACATAACGACTTTCTCCATTGCACTGACTCTAGTGCTCACATGGCTCTTACTCTGTTCTGGTTGAAAAGGATACTTTTATTTGCAGGGCTGTCTTATTTTACAGCCACATCTACGGTCATATAAACACCACTGCAGACAGAATTCCACAAGTAAGTAATGTGTGGCTGGGGATGGATGGAATAGGTGTGTGCTCCCTCTCCAATGTCACTTCTGGTTCAAGTCATGACCATGAAGCTATGTCCTAATCTCAATATGGGTGCAGTACTGGTGAGGTAACAAGAGTATGGCACTCCAAGGCAATTACCCCAACAAAATCATCCACAAGTAAGTTAATGGATAGGGGATAAAAGAGAAAGTATAAAACCTGTGTTAATAATTTTGTATGAAGTGTGAGCTATTGTTTAATGATTCAATCATTATTTACTGTATTTCCAAATTGGGCACATACTCCAAATAACTGTATCCAGCTAAGTTAATTCCTTGGCTTTGTAACACTACTCCCCCATGCTGTGCTTGGGAGAGGATGCATCTCCTCCCATTCATGTTATTTGCAAAACAGCCCCTTAGGCACAGTGTAGATCAACTGATTTTTACGCATGTATTATCTAAGAAAAACTAAAGGAGTAGACAAAATATTTGTCTTAACAAGATGCCTACTTTGATCATAAATGTTATGATCGGGAGGTAAGAGTATGATTTTATTCTCACTTCCCAAATAACGCGCCCTGTAGAACCTTCTCCGCTGACTTTCTGATTAAGTCAATAATTTCCCTTTCAACTGCAGTCTGCATTTTAGGAAAATACCTAGCCTTGACTTTACAGGCCACTTAGTATCTGGAGAAGGGTTTGTGCTATTATTTTGAGATCTAGTAATAAATACATCAGGGAAGAACTGTTTTTCTTTACTAGCATTTGCAGTATGTATCTTGTGGTCACACAGTGACCCTCCTGGCTTGAACAGTTAGCTGGGTTCCTCTAGGAGAAAAATAAGCCCATTGATAAATTCATGTCTTAGTGCAGCACTGTATCTCTGAACACTGCAGGAGCGCACATAAATGAGTACTTTTCTCAGTGACCGTGCCCAGTCTTCAGTTTCTAGCTAAGCTGGTATTTCAGAGAGCTTCTCACTTCCTTCCTGGTGGAAATTAGAGCTTACTCTCTGCTGGTCTTCTGATTCTGTTTCATACAGGCTCATGTAGCCCAACCAGCTGTATCCAAGCTTCTGCTACCATTGCAAATCCATGCCCACCTGATGGATCTGGGCAGTGACTTCTGCTGTGCCTGGCCATCTTCCTCTGTGAAGGGGCTTAATTGGCCTTCTGTTTAGCCTGAATGAAGAGTAGCTGTTGGGCTTGCTGTCTTCTGCTTCATCAGCCTGTGATTGATCAAAGATGAGTGTGATGTCTTGTGCTTCCCATGACGTGGGTTTTGTTATGGTTGCATGACTGGTTGTAGAATGTCCATTCATACACAGCTGTACAGGAGGTCAGTTCTGCAGTCTACAATCACAGGGAATATGGAGAATAGACCTGATTTGATTATTATGCCCATTAATCATAGAATCGTATAATGGGTTGGAAGGGAACTTAAAGCTCATCCAGTTCTAACCCCCTGCCACTGGCAGGGACACCTTTCACTAGACCAGGTTGCTTAACGCCCCATTCAACCTGCTCTTGAATACTGCCAGGGATGGGGCATTAAATGGTATTGCTTTCATTTTTCCAGCCTTTTCCATTCAAAAGTTTTTCTGGCTTAGTACCTGGAGTAAGACATAGGAAAGGAACATGAGTTCTGCAAGGATTTGGGGGACAGCCCTGAAGCTTACAAGCATTTGGATATTTCAGGATTAGGCCTTTGGGAAAACCAATTGCTGGTATATAGATAGCTCAGTGGGGGAGGCTGCCAAAGTGAGATTTTTGCTTCTATTATGAATCAGTTCATTTGCCCACTTACCTGTTCTGAGAAGTTTTCCTTATTACATCAGGCCCCTACCTCCACTGTTACTTGCCTGCTCTGCCTGTGGATTGTATTTTCATACTTGCTCATAGCAGAGTTGGCTCACCTTTCACAACAGCTTCCACCACACTAGAGGAGTTTCTTACATCAGTGAAAGAACTGCTACTACAGATCGTCATTCTGGGCAAGAACAGCAGTACTTTTCTCTAGTACAGGAAATGGAAGCGCCTTAGCTCAAGTTGCTGTGCACAGCAGATCAACACAGTGCCTTGTTCTGGTAGATCTAGGAACTTTGAACAGAAAAGCTATGACAGAGGGTCATTAGAAACACAGAGAACCACACAGAGTAACAGAAATTCCACACCACAGGAAGGTGGAGAATTATCCCTATATCTCACCGGTGGGAGGGAGTCTCCAGGCAAACAGATCCTCTGCTGACATGCTGGGGCAAATGACTCAGCTCTGCAGTGGAGAAGAATGTCCCCAGCGCTGCTTTCCTGGAAGCACCTTCACCTGGAGGTTTCTTGCTCTGGAATTAATTGCTTATGAAAACTCATCAGTGCGCAGAGCCTGGGGCAGCACAGCTGTGGGCAGATCGTGCTCAGCTATAAGCAAAGCCTAATTAAGACCTCTGACGAAGTTTCCAGTGTAACTACATCAGTAATTGTCAGGATCTATGAAGTAAAATAAAGGTTACTTGTTCTCTTGGTCCTGAGCATTGCACAAGTTTGTAATCATCCTATCTCATCAGGAGCGAAACACATGAGGCATATCGAAGGAGGCAGCAGTTGCTATTCACTGGTGATTTGTTAGAAATAAAAGCTTTCAGAAAGAGCACAAGATGGGTCTGGCAGCAAACTGACTTGTAATTGTCAGATGGGGGAATCATTAGGAAAAGGAAGCAGAGGGTAGCAGAACTGACAGCCTGGTAATTCCCACAAACTTATCTGGAACTTGAGCCACCATCACGAGTGAGACTCTGAGTATCTGAATCTCCTGAACCGTACAGATTTGTATTGAAAGGTCACCCTTCTGGGAAGAGCAGACGTGCATCTTTCCGACAGAATAGCTTTATAAGCTCTTTTTTTCTTTCCAAAACATCAACCTTATCAGTAGCACTGGTCTACTGCCTATAGACATTATCTCTCAGCTTCTTTCTTACTTAAGGGTAATCTATGTAGATAGTGGGACCAAATTCTTAACTCCTGTTAAAAAATTTTGCCCTATTCCGGCAGCACAAACCAGTTTCAAGCCTGGTTTGAAATGGCTAGTGTTCTACAAGTCCTCTGATTGCATACGATAGTGGACTTGGAGGAAAAAAAAGGCCCATCCCAAAAAGGTACCTGCTGTCAGGAGCCCAGCTGGCAAGCATTATGTAGGAATCAGCACCTGGAAGCTGCCTTTCCATGTGCAACAGGAAATTGTTGAGTGCAGTATCTTCTTTATTTGCTGTCAGCTTTTCAATCTCCTGAACAAGATAAAGCCAATATGGTGACACATGGAGTTTGTGGGTCCCTGTGCTAGCTTTGTGAACACTCAGAGCACAGGAGAGGGTGGAGCGGCAGAGTTATTAAAACATCCCACTGTGCAGCCAGATGTGTCAGTTTATGTCTTAATTTGTTAGCCCCTCAGCAACTCAGGTGAAGGAGGTCTTTTTGGGATTAAGTCCAAGGAAGCCAGGTGGTATATTAACCTTTTCCCCCAGGATGGGGTTAACTGCAGGAATGGAAGTGATTTAGGCATGTTCACCTGACAGACCTCTCCAGTCTAGCAAACCTTTGAACTCTTCTGCTGGATTCATTCAAATGCCTATGCTTGTACAGCAATATGGGTCTGATCCCATGTATCCTTAGGATGTTGTTTTATTTCTTAGGACTGCCTCTCTTGCAATAATACTTTGAACTTGTCGACAGCTTCAGACTGAGGCACAGAGACAATGTGATTAGCTAGTTGTGTGACATTCCTCCTTCCTGGCTCTGACACGTTGCCCCATCCAATGATACCTTGGGGAGTATCTGATTTACGCATCTGGTAAGATATCAGCATGCATTGATTAAGTATATTCAAAAAAAGCTTTTCTATTGCTATTGCAGAAGGAAAAATTTCAGCTTGTCTTTTTGAAATATTCTGGCACTGTTTGGATGCAAGAATTTATAAGGGAGACTTTAAAGTAGGATGAAAGTGAGAAATCCTATGAGAAAAAGTTCTGTTTGTTTCTTACATTTTCTCCACCCTTCCCTCACCCTGGACTGTTCCATATGGTTAGAAGGAAAATCTTTTCCAAACCCTTTCAATGTAATACATCATCAGATGGAGCAGAAGGAAAGCTGAACTTGCTCTAGAAGCATTCCCACATTGGAATGGTTTAGATGCTCCAGCTCCAGAGCCTTGGGTGCAGGGAAAGTATGAGTACAAGATGTCTGTGCTGATTGTGGAGGGGTGGATCAAAGAGTGTCTCATGCCTTGGGTGCTTCAGGGAACTATTTGGGAGTGTGGAAATCATCCAGCAATGTGGATGGGGGGACTTTGGTGACAGTACCAGCTTACGGACTTCTTTCTTGTTCTCTTGTCTCTCCTTGCCCATTTGCATGCCATGGGGCACCATATTTGTGGCTGGATGAATACAGTTCCCTACAAATAGCACTGAAGACAGAATGTTTTGGGGGTAGGGTGGGGTTCTTTAGAGCCAGAGCAGCTCAACACTGATCTAATTTACAGCACGACCCCACAAGTGGTTACATGCAGGTGTTTGATTTTACCCATCAGTACTGTGGAAAATGGTGCGATTGCCTGGTGTGCTGAACAAGGTCCTCGATCTAACCCTGGAGGTATGCTGGGAAAGCTCTGCTTCAGCTCCAGCTCCATCAAGCCATGACTCGTGAAACTGAGTCAGGATGACCTCTGTCATAGTGTTTGCTCTGGTTGCTGAAAACTGCAGGGTCCATAGGCAAGACCAAAGGACGAGTACCTAGTTGTGAAGTCTGTTGGGCCATACCTGCATTCTGTGCTACCAAGGCCAAGGGGCTTGTATTAGGATTTCTGAGAACTACAGTATCATTAAATTTAATGTCTCTCTGTTTCAGAGAAACTGAGGAGGCGTAGGGCAATTTTAGATGTAGGTAATGATTTATTGTCCGAGTTCCACAAAAGCTGCTCATTGGATGTACTGTCATCCCTTCTGTTGGATTAACACTGTCACAGCACTGCATTTGATCAGGGGACTTTGAGAACTGTTTAAATTCAACAACGTTGTAAATCTAGTCTACTAAGCAGCTCTAATTTTCCCTTCTCATACTGGACATGAGATGAGACAGAAACCATTTTGAGTACTGTAAAACAGAGCGAGATTAAACTACCTCAAGTTGTGTAACACAAATCTAGTTTTCTAACAATTTACTGAAAAAAAAGTCTAAAAAAGAAAAGTGGGGCTTTTTCTCGTGCTCTAACAAGTCAACTGTGAGTAAAAGCACTTACTTGAAAGCTTATTTTTCTATGACATTTATCATTAGAAAGATGAGAGAAACTGCATGCCAACATTTGTTACAATTTCATTAGGATCCAGGTAGATCTAATTTGTGTGGGGGTTCTGCTTCCAAGATGAAGAGCAAATGAATCTCATCTAACAGGCAATTGAGTTATAAAGGCTTTACATGACAACTGTTCTCCAACAGAATGTAAACAAGACATGCTGTTTAATAAGGTCAGACATACAGTAAGGAGCTAAATTACGGCAGGACTCATCAGCTAGAAACACGTAGAGATAGACCTTCTCAAATGGTGCAAGTTAGCAGTAAAGCTAAAGGTTTAAATTAACACCGGTGTTTTACTCTCTGGCCAGTGGAAATAGAGGCTAGAGGAAATAAGTTTATATACCATAGAATTGTACAAATCTGTGCAGCAAGTTGAAAATACTTGAATTTCTCCCAAGACTTACAGATTTTTACAGTATTGCCATTATAATTATGAAATCTTGCATGAAAAACCCAGGGAAGCAAACTATAGAATAAATGTAACATTTGAGACTGACAAAAACTCCTCATGCAGAAGATTCATGTGGCAAAATGGTGAAAGGGCATTCCTGCTTGAATGCCTTGTGGAAAGTGCTAAGCAAACTGGAATAGTTCCAAAATATGTAGGTGGGATTGCTCTTCACAATGCTGGGATTTACTCCATTATTGTCCAAGTGACTCAGCTGAAATTGCCCACAATATACTAGACATATTTTATTGTCAATATATTTTGTCCTGGCCTTTTCTCTCCATGGCTACATGACCTCAATTCACCTTAACTTCTAAACTGGTGGAGTCAGGTGGTTCTGGTAACAGCATTCCATTTTCCATATCCAAGTATGATGTAGACTCATCTGCATATTCAGGAGGGCAGTATGTCATCACCTTGTATCAACATTTTCCTGATTAGCCTACTGCCAAGAGAAAGATACTGCTGTCCCTGCTGTTGGACTGAGCTCTTTCTCTTCTGTATGTGATGCTGCCAGCCGCCAAGTGACCTTGAAACTGATTCCCAAACACAGAAAAGCCCCTATTTGAAGCTATGATACTTAATTAAATCAAACAATTAATGAGTCCTGTTTGTCCCTGCTCTGGCAGAGCAAATGGACCCTTTTTCATTCCAAGATGGATTACATCTAAATGGGCTTTGTGCACAGAAAACCACAAAATGTCCATGTCTGTCTCTGGCATAAATATCCAGCAGAATGGTATCTCCTGACACTGTAATCCACCACTCTTACTGACAGAAACCAGGCTGTTCTTCCTGCCTTGCTATCTAGAATATTGTTTACCATAAATTAGGTCAGGATTTGTTCAATCAAGTTAACAGGACTTCTTGAAATTTCAAATGGAGATTAAAATCCAACCCAATGCATGGCATTGCAGCATCTTGTTTTTAGAGCAGCCAGTACCAGCCATCTCAGAAGAAGGTTTAAGAAGCTTCTCAGAGGAAAAATATGAAACATGAAATAATCTTGAATTCTGCCTCTAAGCTTTTAATGAGGGACTGGTCTCTGAATCACTGTGGTTTATATCTCTAGCAATTTCTCTATCCTGTCTAAAAAATATCAAACATCCTCATTACCTGCTTAACTACCCAGTGATGTTTTGGATCCTAAATCTCCTCAGTACCTATTGACAAGGATTTTGTAGGTTAGCTAAAAGTGTCACCCTCCTCTGCTCTTCCAAACCTGCCATTTGTGATGTTTTACTGTTTTTTTCCCTTATTCTCCTGCCATACCAAGATATATGCTGGAGCTCCTAAGCACTTCCCATATTACAGTCCTAGCTTTTTACTACCAACAGTAGATGCATATGCACTGAATGTCCCCTCTCCCTCTCTCCTGGCTCCCCATGGAAGGAAGCCAAGCATACTGGCCAAAAGGGAGACGCTTTGGCCAAGTACCATTCAGGTCAAAGCATCCGTTTTCCCTAAGTCAGGGCACAGCTCTGGTGGCCATTCTCTGTGTTCTGTTTAGATAAAGTTTTCTGTATAATATTGTGCTTTAATATGTTATTCCCTGTATTTATCTCAAATGTAACCAACTAACTGGGGCTGTTCAGCCTGGAGAAGAGAAGGCTGCATGGAGACCTCATAGCAGCCTTCCAGTATCTGAAGGGGGCCTATAGGGATGCTGGGGAGGGACTCTTCATTCAGGGACTGTAGTGATAGGACAAGTAGTAATGGGTTTGCAACTAGATGATCTTAAGGTCCTTTCAAACCCAAACCATTCTATGTTTCTATGATCCTGCAATCCTAATTAATTCTCATATAAATACATTACTATGCTTTTTAAGATGAAGCACAAGATACCATTGCTCTTTATTAAGTCTCCTTATGCACATTGGAAAACCTAAAATGCCAAAACAGCTGCTCTTTTGTGTTGGATGAGGGCCATAGATCCTAAAAGCCATGTAAGCACCCAGTTCCTTCAAAAAATTTAGGCACAAAAATAGCTCCTAAAGTACTAGACCACTTTTAGAAATGCAGGCCAAAGCTGCTTCTTTCCAAACTGTCCTGAAACTTGGGTCTTGGGTTGTGGATTTGCAAGACAAAACAGGACAATCTCTGCACTTCACAAGGGTTCCTGTTCCTGGTAGGGATAAGGAAGAGGCCCTCCCTGGGGCAAGCAGCTAGGAAGGGACAGGAACTCTACAGCTAACAGGGAAAGAAACCTGTTATTTGAACTCCACTAGTCCTAGCAAGCCAAGTTATAGGGACTATGGGGGTTACTTGGGGCTGCAGGAGGAAAATGGGGAGCTGAATTTTGAGTTCTGGAAGGAAATAAAAAAAAGAAGATCTCTATTTCACAGGACGCTGAGTGGCACAAAAGAACTATTGGACCCCAGGCTAACACATTTCAAACTACTCCTCTACTGACAGCATGTCATAACCAGACCAGAACACAATTATAAATTACAGTAGGAAATCTGTAATACCAGTGAGTATTTGGCTTATATAGATATGTTCTCAGCTTTCATGCCATCAGTTTTCCTGCCCACAGCATTTAACAGACTTCTTAGCATCCTTATTAAAACTTACATTTCTTTATTAAAATGAATTCCCTCAGAAGTTCTTCAGCAAGGTGTCTCGGTCCTATGCAAAGCACAATTAGCACACAGGGTGGAAAGCTGTGTTGAGACAAGGGAGAACTTGTGCTGTTTCAGTGACCTTAATTCCCTTCTTCTTTATACCTCTGTAATCACTAGTATACAGAAAGGATGTTGAATACTGGTATGGCAGCATCTTTTAGTATTAAAAGTGTGCTGTACACAAGACATTGAGGACTCAGTCCTCCTGACATTCTTTGACTATTTTTTAATTTGAGGCTTTTGAAGCACTTTTTAAAACTTTATAATAACTGATTAAATACCTATCAATATATTTAATAACTGATCCCATCGTTAAGCTTAACTATTTCAGTTTCCCAGCATTCGGTGCTTTGAACATATGTGCTACCATCTGAAGTAAAACAGAAATAGATTGTTTAGGGGATTTTGCTAGAAGACCCACTGACTAACACTTACAACTTAGGTCAAAAGATTAATCATGCCTCAGTTAAACCCAGCCTTTCCTAATGGGGAACTGCTTTCTGTGGGGTTAATACTCCCTCATCTGAAAGCAAAGTCTGATGGGGGGGGCTACCCACAGGATGGAAGAGAGCCCAGAGAGAAGTGGGGGCAACATGGACCATTCTCCGTGGCAGCTGTGTGTTCCCAGGGACTGGTTCTGGAGAAATGAAACAAGGTGTAAGTTAATACCCCCCTTTAGAGGTCAGCTGCCAACCTCTTTGCCCGAGACATGGAGAAAGCCAGGTCAGCTGTTTCGTGTATAAAGAAGTACCTTATGGGAAGGCAAGTTTGGTCACGCTGATTGGTTAAACTGCATTTTTTAACACCTGGGTTGAGCTGAGAAATCCATAAATAATGTGCCAAAATGTAATGTTTTCTCTGTGGTAAGAACAGTGAACCAACAGGGTCGCCTGCCACTGAATTCAGGGTCAAAACTGTTCTCTGTAGGCTTCATAGGAGGGAGGTAAATTTGGGTGGACAAATGTCATGTGTCAAACTAAACAGCATCAGGGAGATTTTTTGTGTAGTGGAGCTAAGCCATCTCTATCAGCACAGTGGTTCCTAGCCTGGTTTTGGCCTCAGTCAAAGATGGTCTCTCAGATGGGGTAAGATTTGGGAATTAGCATTTGCCAGGCCCCCTGGCCAGTGGGCAGCCTGGGTGAAGCCGCTCTGCTTTGGAAGCTGAGACTTCACAAGTAAGGGTGTGGGAGAACTTCTCTGCCAGAGAAGTTTAATTTACTTTAATAAGTTAATTTTAATTTGTATACATGGAGCTGTGGCATGGGGGTGAAGCCTTGCAGGGGCAGGTATGGCAGCTGCCTTGGCTTTCCTCCTGCCCCAGGGCATTCAGGTCTCCTTGGGCTCCAAGGATGCTCTGCTTTTGCGCAGGGGCTGAGTGTCTCCTGCCCCCAGACACTTCTCCAAGTTCCAGGTGCTTCGGCATAGTGTGGAATCAAAGGAGGAGGTGTGAGGAAGCAGAGTGACCAACGCAGGAATCATATCAATACCCAAACACATCAGTGTTACCCTGCTGTATGTGCTTGCTGCAGACCAGCTCCTGGGAGGGAAGGAAAACCTTTCCAGAAGGAGGAGGACCTCATGTTGAGACTTGCTGATGGGGACAAGCTGTAAGCAATGTCAGTGACTGATGAAAGGCACTTGTTAGCCATATTTCTGCATTACTGAGTTGCTACACTTCAGCTTTTGCTCTGTATTGATAAACTCATCAGTACTGACGTGCATAGGCTGGCAAGACGGGAAATACCATGGTTCCTGTTGCTGCACGGCCTGTGTAAGCACATGAACTGTTTGCCAGGGGCAAAACCCCATTTACCTCTCTCAGCTGTACCTTTGCAGTGGCTGTTTTGAGACAGGATTGAGTCTGCTGAGGACCAGAAACCCTTGTGTAAACAAACACACTTGGAGGCAGGCACTGGGGCCCTATTAGAACACAAGATGGTTGGAAAGATAAGGTACCAGCATAGCCTTGAAAGAGCTGGGTTTGCTAAGAATGTGTAACTTCATTAAGGAGCTTTTGTGGGTTAAAGCCTGTTTGAGCTGGTAAAAAGAACTGAGGGGTGGGCCTTGGTGCCCAGGCAAACACCTGAAGTGGCTGCGCTCCTAAGGCAAGATCTTGGAGCTGATGGAGCTCCTATGGTGTGAAGCTGCTGAGCATAAATTGCTAAAATGCTTTAATTAAACCACAGAAGGGAGAGGGAGAAGGCAGATGTTTCTCAGGAAGGGGAGCATCTCACTGTGGTTCCTCGCAGGACCCGACACAGCACATCAGAGAGTGGTGGTTCCTTCAGACGGGAGCTCTCACCCAAGTGCCAGCCCTTGGCACCTTCCTGCAGAGAAGAATGAATATACAAAGGTGTTACAAAAAAACCCCTACCCAGAGGAATGGGGCTGTGGGGCTCGTTCCTGTCCTCTCATCATGGCAGCCCCTGTTCTGCTGTGCCAGGAGCCCTGCCTGGCTGCAGGGCATTCCCACTGCCTCCAGCCCCCGCTCTCCATCGAGCATTTTTTACATGCTTAGATTTTTGTAAGTGTTAAATTGATGTAAAACAAGCATTGAGGAGGCACAAAGAGAAAACAAGTTCTTGGCAGAAATCAGGTGTGCTCCTGCTCAACCATTCCCTGCTGCGGGCAGAAGGGGCACCAGCAGATGCAAGACGGAGTTTTCAAAGCTCATTATTTACTGATTTACAGACTTTAAGTTATTTCAGCTTGGCAGGTTTGATAAGGAAACCTGCAGCTTCAGTGAAAGCAATTGAAAGCAATTAGCATGACTTATTGCTGAGTAATTGTGCAGTTATTTATTTCTTGTAAAGCAACAGACTACTAGAGCGGGGCTTATGTTTTCTGGTTATAGGTTATTTGTGTCAGGATAGATCATAGAATCATAGAATAGTTAGGGTTGGAAAGGACCTTAAGATCACCAAGTTCCAACCCCCTGCCATGGGCAGGGACACCTCACACTAAACCATGCAATCCAAGGCTATGTCCAACCTGGCCTTGAACACTGCCAAGGATGGAGCATTCACAACTTCCCTGGGCAACCCATTCCAGTGCCTCACC
>JAOEHX010009147.1:4827-42050 GCA_025448015.1 Bolborhynchus lineola
AGAAATTAAACTTTTCCATGAACAAGGAAAATCCTTCTTCAGAAGGTCTGGTTTTCAGCTCTTAAATTTTTTATCTCTGTTCACATAACTGAGCCATTCCTCTGTTTTAATGTCTGCTTCATTGTGCCTGGTACTCAGGGGGACCAAATCTGTCTTACATTAAACTCTGGCCTTGTATTATTTTAACTTAGGTGGTTCTTTTCTAGTGGCAGGTGTAGCAAATCTGTGTTTCTGTGTCAGGTATAGTCTGTGGTTCCTGATGATCCTGACTGGGTCAGGATCAGAATCTCATTTCCTTCCATATGGTTGGTGCTACCGATTCCTAGCTGTGAGAACCAATCATTCCTTGCATTCATCTCAAAGTGACCCTCCTGAGGATCACCAGACAGCAGCCACTGCAGCAGTGCCTCACCGTGACATTGATAAACCACAACATATTGTTTAACATATTGTTCCCAGTCCAACATATTGTTCGCATTCATCATGGAAGCAATCAGTACAGAGCATTTTATTGCAAACCTGTTTCCTGGTGCTCATCATTAGGTCATTAACCTTAACAATGTCAACATGTTCTCGGTATGCAGTTTAATTGCAGAGCAGTACAGAGCCCTTGTACAGCCTGTACCTCATAGTTTAAGAAGACCATGCAGTTTAAGAGGAATAGAATTGGCATGGATGCTAAATAAAGCCAAGCCTGGACAGGAGATGCAATCTAAAGAAGAAAGTAGCTGTATTTTGGGGGACCAAAGGAATTTCTCAGCAGAAGCATAATTTCCTGTTAATACCTGTGCTCAGGTGAAGGTTTCCATTTATGGCATCGAATTTCTGCTACTGTTTTTGTAGACCTTTCCCCATGGTACCTTTGCCAATTCCAAGGAAAAGAGCTGGGCAGTCCAGTGACTTTTGCTGCTCTAACTACAAACACTGATACTGGCAAGGCTTTCCTCTGAAAGAGCTTGTTAAAGGATAGAGCTTGTGTCTCCTGGAGCTAGTTGCTCCCATGCTATGTGATATCAAGATAGAAATTCAATAAACAACTTGGTTATGGAGGAGGCTGGTAGGAGCAAGTGAATTCTTCAGGAAAACATTCTGGTTTGTGTACTAGACTTTGGGGGAAGATCTCTTTTCTTATGAGACTTGCGTAGTGAGTTATAAAGTAGTTTCCCTATATGAATCCTTGGTTTGTTATCATGGAGATTATCAGGACACCACCACCTCTTATTAGTATAGATGTTCAAACTCTCCAGAGGAAGGTTTGTCTTTTCACATGTGCTTATAAATAGCCTCATACAACTGGGGCTAGGTCTTTTCAGTGACATTTAGATCTTCTCTTAATGCTACCGAATGCTGATAACTTGTGGTTTGGGTGTTAATGTTAAAATTTAAAGTATCTGTGGGATGTCAGCTTCCATTTCTTGTTGATTTTTATTGGCAGTTAGGTAGATGTGAACATTTCAGCCTCAAGTTCTGCTGGGTTTTGATTGCCCTGCAGCAGTATGTAGGTGGTGTCTAATTAACTGCTGTGCATATGGCTGGAAAAGCATCACTGTCCTCAGTGCTCCAGCTGAAACCACAAATTGCTCATCACTGCAAAACCAAGGGCTCTGTTTGCTGTGCTATAGGAGAAGGAAAGATGTGGCAGGTCTTTCAGGATGGGCAGTATCTCCACTGCAGTGCTTCCATTCCTCTTCCCTTGCTGCTTCCTTTCCTAGAAAACTCAAGCCCCTTTTCCTTCCAGCCTGGCCTATTTCTGCTGTCTCATATTTTTGTACTTTAGCATGGAGCACAGCACTGCCTTGACAGGAAAGGCTGATTGACATCCTGTTTCTTCCTCATTACAAAATAAACTAATATATTTAGCTTTGCACAGTATTCTGCACAAAGCAGGTATTGATCCATGCAGGCTGTCGACTGGGTAATCGATATCCACCAGTTTGGGGAAAATAAATAAATAAATGGGCAGAAAGTGATGGATGAGAATCCCATTGAGTGCTTTTTGAACTGATGCTGTGTTCTGATCACTTAGCTGGGTGTGTTTTGTAGCCACAAACTTAACATGAAAGCTTTCAGATTCCCAACTTCCAGTTAACCCAGTTGTTAGGTGTTAATGATTCTGAGGTAGTGGTGCTTTTCAGTCTGACTCTTACATCCAGTTCAAGGCAATAGCTTGTGAAGAGACAGAGACTTTCCCTTCTTCCACTGTGGTATTTGTAAAGTGTAATCAAGCTTAGTGGTTTGACATTTGTGTGTGTCTGAGCCTGTCTCTGTGGATCAGTCAGAGCCAGGTTGGAGGGCAAGAGGAAAGACTTCATCAGCAGAAGAGCACTGGAGTGCTTCAGTCCTGAAATCCAGGGCAGCTGCTACCTTAATCTTTCTCTAAATTCACTGTGTGTTTCACACAGAGCATGTTCAACCCCTACAGTATAGCATAAGTGGAAGGCAAGAGGGATGTGAGCTTTCTGTGTGGTTTCGGCATGGGGAAGCCCCCAGCTGTAGGGCTGTGTGAATAATACACTATGGTTACAGATCAGGAATCTCCCTTTTGGCTTGTAGGTGCCAGAATTGGGAATCTTCCTCCAGATACCTGTTGTCCCATCCCATCTTGTGTTCTTTACTGACCAGATCTGCTCCCAGAGCAGACCTGGCTGGTCCTGCCTCACTCTGAGCACTGAGAGCTGGGATCTGAAAGCCTCTGGAAGAGGGTGGGAGCCACTCCAACCCACAGTGCAGCGAATTCTTTTCATCCTCAGCTGGCTTTTCTGCACCCTGTGGGGTACCAAGACCTTTAAGGGAGCCAAATACCATTCTTTAAATGAATAATTGAAAGGCCAGGTAACCAGTTAACAATCTTACTACCAAAGCTGGCCTAAGCTTTCTCTGGAGCAGCAGAAACGTGGAAACAATGGTCCTCTATAATATATACAAGTCTTCCAGATGATGAAGTGCAGTTCAGATGCAGTTTAGAGCAAATGAGACCAGAACAGGAGAGGTGGGGAAGAGGGACAATTGTATTGATCAGGCTGCATAGCCTGCTGAAATCAAACACTGCTTATTCAGGGAGGTGACCTTATTTCCAAAGCCAGTGGAATAGTAGGAGTTTGGAAAACTCCATTTGATGGAGAGGAAGTTAGGCCATGCTTTCAAAGCAAATGTGTTTTTTCTCTCCCCACCTATGGAATGTAGTGTCTTGAATAGACTTTTGCTGTCATTTCCTGAGTGCTCAGAGGGCAGCTGGTCTGAGTTTTTCTATGTGTTAACAGGGATCAAATAGGATGAGTGTAGTTGTGGCATAGTTGGGGGGAGAGAGAAGGGGCATGAACATGCCACATGCTGCGGAGGGAACACCAACCTCCTTGTCCTCCTCAGCCAGTCCGTGCATTCCTCAAACCAGGCCTGGTGAATGCCCCAGAAGTGGTGTGTAAGGGAGCTGTGTGTTTGCCTTCAAGGTGGGAGATCAGAGTGTGCAGAGCCAGGATATTAAGTCACTTGTAGAGGATCATCTCCCTGGGAAGGCCCATGTATGGGGCATTGGCTACAATGAGGTTTTCATTGCTCTGGAGTGGGAAAGAACTTCTCTATAAGCTCTTTTAGTGGAAGGCTGCTCTATTTTTCTGAATTAATTCTTATTTGGATCCTTTGAGATGGATCTTACAGGCTCTCAGAAGTTCTTTGTCTCTTTGTTGTAATTAAACAACTCTCAGTGGTCAGAGTAGATCTGTGAGCATGAGGAAGCCTGTCAAATCAATACAAATCATTGCCAGACATAAGCTTAACAAGCCTGACCGGGAAGTACAAAGGGGCCCTCTGTCATTTAAAGAAATAAACAGGAGGCAGAGAACTTAATTCTGCTCAATCAGCTGCTAAGCCTGGCCTGACAGCCAGCCTTCAGAGACACCTTCCCCTGGCTCCAGTGGTTAGCTGAATCAGCACTTGTGCCTTTTCCCTTTGAGGAGCCATGTGTATCAGCAGAGGAGTAGAAAGGATGGACACACTGCCATGCTGGAGCAATCTCAGCTTGAAGGCACAGTGTAAAAGCAATCTGGGTACTTGCAACTGCCCGATGGGGAGGCAGCTATTGGATTTGGAGACTGAATCCTGGCAAAGGCATGAGTGTGTTTGAACTGGTGCCAGCTGCCCAGGGTTGATGTTTTGAAAGAAAATAGCAGTAGTAAGTGAAATGTGTTGGATATAAGATAATGTGGAATGTAGGATAATGTTGGATATAGGAAATGTGTTGGATAATGTAGGATAAAGAGAATGGATCTGGAGGGAGATGGAAGTTGAGAAGGTGAATGGAGGAAGTGGCAAGGCAGAAATCAGACTCAGGTTCTGTTCTGCCTCTAGCTCCTTCCCTGCCTTTGGCCAAGGTGATCAAGCTGAAGAAAAGTTGAGAGTTCAAGAAACAAAGGAGTGATTTTAGGCACTGAATTCTAGATACTGACATCTAACAATGAAGTTCTTCACCATTCAGATCCTCCAAGAGAAAGCATGTTGTTAGTGTCTTCCCTAAACTTCCTTATCCTGATGCGGTGATAACCCTTTCTGGCAGCTGACTTTCCACC
Organism: Bolborhynchus lineola; assembly: GCA_025448015.1. Classification (NCBI taxonomy): domain Eukaryota; kingdom Metazoa; phylum Chordata; class Aves; order Psittaciformes; family Psittacidae; genus Bolborhynchus; species Bolborhynchus lineola. The sequence goes on from JAOEHX010009147.1 coordinate 9,390, forward strand.
AAGCAATGCCCAGAATATTCTTATAATGAGAAAAGACTTCAACCTCCACTTCAGTTAAGTCCCGGGGTCAACTATTTAAACACTTTCAGAGGGACCATAGTGGACTCCTGATAAGCATCATCATCCCCACATTCAGGTGTTGTAGGGAACCTGATAGCTTATTTATTCTGGGTGCCTCATTGTGCCTTAGCTCTGTGCTGAGACAGCTTCACAAAGTCTCACGGTATTGGATTTGTGGATGGGTATTGGATCTCCTTCAGTTTGTCCATCCCAGACACTCGACCTGATCCTACTTAGGGGTGGCTGATTGCACAGACCTGGAATTAGCAGGAGTATCTACACATTGCAGGTACAGGAGGAGCACAGCTGGTCCTTTTGATTTGTATATGTTTATGTAAATGCCTCATAAAACATCCCCCGTTGGGACATGCCGGAGTCACGCATCATAAAAGATCAGCTCCTGTAATGGCTTCTTTACAACTGCACTTGCCAGGGTAGTGAAAAAAACAGGCCTGTGTTTATAGGAAATTAATTTCTGCCCCTTCAGTGATCAGCCCTGAGCAAGCAAAAGAGCTGAGTGATCCCAGTTGCTTCACTCTGGCAGAGAGCTGTGCCTCGGAGGCCTCTGCAGTGTAATCCGGTGGGGCTGGTTAAGAAGAATCCTTAAAGCAGTGAGGTCCCACTCCAGTAAGCCCTGTGCTCATGCAGCCAGCTCTTCCTCAGCAAAGTGCTAAATCACACCCTTAATTTTACACCTGTGCCATGCTCCATACAGGACTGGATTCGAGGAGGTGTGCACATCTTTTGCTGAAGAAGAATGTGCTTTTGCCTTTGAGCTTAAATTAGCATACAAAGAATGAAACGCCTTACAAGGTAGATCAGCAAGGTTATTTAAGACATAAAACAGCTCAAGCGTGACAGGGCCTACCAAGGGAGGAAGACTCATTAGTGCCAGTAGATGGTGCTCTGCCAGCTCCCTTTAGGGGGGGAAGCCCGCACTGAGCCCAGCTCTGTGCAGCCCCCCAAAATCCCCGGGGCTGAGTGCTGCTCCCATTGCAGGGGAGGTCTTCATGGCTTTGCTGGGAGTGAACCTAGGGGAGCTCTGCGGAGAGCAGTTGCATTTTGTAGGAATCTTTAGCTGAGTCTTGGCCTTCAGGTAAGACTCTTCTAGCAAGAGCATGAATTGCTTCTGAATTATATGGATGAACCAAACTTGAGCTAACTCTGTAGAGGTTCTTAGGAAGAGTAGATGGAATCCTTGTTTAAACTGAAGCCAGCAGGGAGTTTGTCTATAAACTCATTCAACATAGGTTTTCTCCTGAAATCTGTTGTAAAGCAGGATTGATAATTTTTAATTATTGTAAAATTATGGCAGAGTGGATGATGCTGCTACAGTGAGCAGATCCACCTTCAGGACAAGTGCTGCTTCTGCTCCTCGTAACAGCACTGCTCCCATAATTTGGTGCTCCAGGATGCACTTCTGCAGCTGGGGTGCCCTGGTTATGTGCATATGAGACCTGATTTGCAACAGTAGCAGAACTCTGTGTAGTTCCTGCCAATGCAAGTATGGCTTGAATCTGTCCCTTTGTAGCCAAAGATCAATCCTGGAGGAGATAAAAAGCAGTAGATAGGGGCAGCTGTTCAAATTTAGTGTTTTGTCTGTCTGTATCCACCCCACCGTGTGTGTTAAAATCCAGCCTTGGCTGTTGCAGCTCATCTAACCCAGTCAATGAAAGAGAAGTCTCCTCTCTTGCCCGTCCCTCTTAAAATTTGAGGAGTTTCCCTGACAGAGTGATGCATAGTTATGGGCTCAGTAAAAGGTAGAATGATTTATGGCTTACACACTGTAAATCAATAAAAAGAATCACAGACATTGACAGCACGTTCACAGCCCATTTCTTTAAATGGAAGGCGCTTTTCTATCCTTCCCATTTCAGACGGGTTGGCACATGGGGAGGTTTCTGCCACTAACAAGTGCTAAGAGAGTCTTTATAAAGCTTGTAAAACCTACATCTTATGTAATACTTCTCCTTATATACCCTTTCTTGCTGTATTATCATTTCCAGTCATAGAAAGTACCAAGTTTTCCACCCTGGCTTATGTGATTACCTTCTCCTGTGGGGTATGTGAACAAAACATGTTTAAAATCTGCTGGGTTATAAGCTCCTCCAGACCAGTCCACTAACATCTGACTTCCCAGCCTTGGTGTAAATCCTAACTGAACTGTGTTTGGTTGGTGCAACTCTTAGTGTGAGGTAGGGCATGTACTGAGAACCCTGGGAACAGTAGGAAGGGGTAAGTCTGGGCATCTCCCTTGATCAGTGGAGCTGTGGTCTACCATGTGAGGTTCAGGTGTCTCAGGATGAATCTCAAAGGGAAAGGGGTGTTGTTAAGTGAGCCTCATGCAGAGCTGTGTTACCAGGATGCTGCTCCCCAGCCCTGGTACCCATGTCCAGCTGAGCGGCCATAGGACTTGGGGCTGTGCAGGACAACTTGCCAGCAGGGGACGGTTGGGATGGGGAGCCTGGGTGCCAGCTGAGTCCAACTTCCTTTATTTACATATAGCCACTAGTCCTGGAACATGTTAAACTGCTTTGCTGAAATGGGCCATAAATGGGCTATAAAAGTTAGCCATTTAAGTCTGGAGAAGCATTAAGAGACTCTTCAGTGGTGCATGGGTTATAAATAGTCCACAGCCCAGCCACACTTCAACAAATGTCTGGTTACTGGCTGCTCTGAAAGAACCCTCTTGAAATACTCTCCAAGGGCAGCCATGTAAATAAACAGCAGAATTGCCCAGGACTTCTTCAGCCGAGTTGTTCAGGCCCTCTGAGCTCTCAGCAGCAGTCAACAAGGTGTTAAAAGTTAGAGGCTAAGAGAGAGAGTGTCTTTTAGAAAACCAGATTTTTCATTAAAGCTTCCATTTGCCTTTAAAGGCAACATGTATTACAGGTGTGCTTATCCCTTGGGAACACAGCCTGTGCTTAGATATTCTTTGGGGAAGCTGGAGACTTCCCTGAGTCAGGCCAAAATTGAAATTTTAGCAGCTTAAGGCACTTTAATGTCTCTGTTGTTTCTTTTGATGAGAGAATAGGATACATGCTTCGCACAGTTGGCATTATCTGTGGGATTGCAGCCTTGCATACTGCAACCAACACCTCATCATGTGAAGTAAATGAACAAGCAGCAGCTATTCTAATTACCGTATGCTAATTGGGCTGCATTCAGGCTTCATTGATGATGCTATTATGCTGCAAGAAAACAATGGCAGCATGTGTACTTACCTTGCTCTACTTATCCTATGATTATTCTCTGTTAGTACAGAAACATACTAGAAGTATCAGCCTGCACACAAATTAGCCTGTGAAATGGACCACTGGAAGTTCAGCCCTTGAGCAGATTCGTTCTCTCTTGTTTTGCATCAAATGCAATATTGGGGCTGCCACAGCGGCTCGAAGCACTTTTATCTTGTGTTGGGCTTTGGTTGTAATAGCATTTGCAGTCTTGTGTTTCCTCTCATGAAAACACTTTTGTATTCCTGCTCAATCCATCCTGATGTCCTTATCTGATAGGATCTCCAACGTGAAGTTGTGCTGTGGTCTGGAAGCCACATAGCCTGGGGAAGCATCACCAGTGCAACATGCATCTGGCAGCACTGCTATGCCAGTACTGCCAATTAGCTCTAGACTAAATGTGATGAGGGACAGGGGTACATGCTGTGCTCATTACTCACTGGCTGCTGCTTTGGTAACATGAACATAACTTTCCTTTTACTGTAAACTGGACCCATACATTTGCATATTGTTTTTTTTACAGTAGTGTCTAATACGCTGAAAGCTCATTACACCATCATCAGTGCTTGTTCCAGTGTGATATATTCTGTTTATCTAGCTGGCTGATTTGCTACCATATGTATTTATTGAAGCTGGCTGAGTATCTTGCTCACTGATGTTTTGCTTATTTATTCAAGAATGAGTTCATCAAAATTCAGCCGAGCTCTGTGTCCTCACTGTATAGAAATCTAATCCAGCGTCTTGAACACACCCATTGCAATAGCAACAGAATGCAAAATTCAGTGCGATTCAGAAACTGAATGCAAACTTAATAAGAGCAAGGGGGAAAGTCTGCCTCCCACAGATCCATCCCAGGTATTCCTCTGCAATGCTGTAATGGCCTCTGAGGGGTGAAGGCACCAGTTTCCCCTTTAACACACCAGCCTTGCCTGGTAACTCAAACTGAACTCAGTGCCAAGTCCTTAAGGAATTCCAGCAGGTGCCTGTCTCAGGGCACATCAACTAGTAAAGTGGTCGTGATGTCATGTTCGATATTGTGGTCTCATCGGGGAGACTGATTTATGTTGCATTAAGCAAGACAGGGTTGCTAATCTCCACTGAGGTTTACATGGGAAAATTTAAAGCCTATTCCAGTATATTAAATGAGGCTGAAAAGCTCCGATCAATAATTTCCCTTGTATGAAAAATAAGAGATGAAAATGATGGTAGATTGATTGAAAATACTTAATGCCAGATACCAGCTGATGGAAGTACCTTGTAAATAGCATTTTGTACAGTTGCCAATGAATTAGTCTAAATTGTGAGGGTGATTGAAATGTATTTTATAATGTTCATCTCCACTTTAGTAGCCATTTACAGAATTTAGAAGAATATGAAATCCCCAAAGAGTAAGTGAGCAGCCAGCAAAACTCCAGAGTAGCTACCGGTGGTAGTTTGTAAATGAGTTCTTGGAGTACTTTATAAGACAGAAAGGCAGAGTTCTTCACAGGCAAGAAGAATCAGTGCTAGTAGTGTTTTAAATTCGGAAATGTGTTTTCTAAGTACCTCTTCTTTTTTATCAGCCCTCTCTTTTGCATGGAGATGATGATCCTTGATGTGGAAAGTGGAATGGATGGGGTTGTTTTAAAGTTAATTTGGTAATAAAAGAACACTAGCTTCTCTGAGCAGCCCCACGCTCAGCTGAGGAGCTGTGTAGGACTGTGTTGTATCTCATCATGCTGATTTCTGCAGAGAATTAGGAGATTTGTGTTGCTTAGCTGGCTCACTGGAGCGGATGGTAACATTGGGCAGTGGTGTGGTGGCTCCTGGGGGCAGCCCAAGCTCACAGCTAGAAAAGGATGTCCAAAAAGACCTCAGGATTGAGAGTAGTCACAGAGTCCATTGCTGCCTGTGTTTCCCTGTCTGTTCAGAAGAGCTCTGCAGCCCTCCTCCCCTTTCTGTGAAGTATTTTCTGGTTCCCAGTTGCTCTGGGAGCTGCCCCAGGGCTGTTTCCACCAGTGAGCTCTGCAAATTTGGGTCTTATGCACTCTGAGAACTTTATCTTCATAATGAATTTAGTGGGAAAGTCTCTCCTTCAAAGTCCTCTTGGATGGAGCTGGTGTTTTTAACAAAGCATTTTAGGTGCACTCACATCTTCCTGCTTCACGATTGTATATTCTGGAAGAAAATAAAAAGTGCAGCTACTGATGCTATAACAGGAATTGCTAAAGATGAATTTTGTCCTTTATCTTACTGTGTTTTATTGGAATAGGAAGGAAATGCAACCAAGGATGGGCCACAGAGTGTTCACAGGGTTATGCTTAGCACCAGTGCCAGAGGAAAAGTGCCAGAGAAGTCATATCTTCTTGTGAGTAACAGGAAAACAGCTTCTTTTTTCCTGGTGATTCAGTCTGCTAATTAGTTTCCAGTAGTCAGGCTGCAGGATTTCTGCAGGAAATAGGTATTTCTATTTATACATTGTTGTTCTGTCAAGTCCCAAGTTTTAATTTGTGGCCTTGAGGATTTTCATTTCCTCCTTGTCAGGTGAATTTTAACTAAACTGTGTTCCATCAACACTGTACGAGCTGCTGCCAGAGCTGCTCTCAGTGGCTCTGGCTAGGTCTTTCGAAGGAAGAGGAAAGCTGGAACAGGGCTGAGCCCCTCAGAGACCCCTTGCTACCTAGAAATGACCATAAGCAATAGTCCTTTCATCACTTGTTGCCTTTCTCTGTGCCCTCAGTGCTGGTCATGCCACCCTCTGTGGCCAGGACACGCTGCAATTGCATTCTCCCAGTTCCTGTTGTGTGCACATGTAGGAGACCAAGGCTCAGCTCTTAGTCTGCCACTCCTGCCAGGGACCTGTTATAGCCTGGCAATCAGCAAAATCCATATAAGCTCCTGAAGGACTGGCCTTTGCTCTCCGTAGGTGATGTTTGACCTGTTTGTATTGATGAAGATGACTATGACAAGCGGATTTAGCTTGAATCTCTGGTCTTTGGTTAGAAAAACACAGTCTCTCTCAAATACTATGAGATTCCCAGAGCCACAGGCTGAAGACACTTGAGTTTGGTACCTCCTTGGTCCTGATGGAGCAGTAGCCTTTCCCTCATGGACTTGAATGCAGCTACTTGCTGTCATGAAATCCATAAATACATATGTAAGCACACACACTTCTTTGGGGCCTCTTTCTTCTGCCAGATGTCTCTGAAATCAGCTGTGGGGTTCAAAATGTACCTGAGGAAGAAGGAGCATATCCATGTGTTCCTGAGGCAGATAAATTGGAGTGGACTTTGTTTCTTTAGCAGCTAAATCAAAAAGAAAAAGGACTCGGAAGTTAAAACAAATCCCCCAAGTTCTCTCACCAGAAGACAGCAACTGAGTATGGGGTTGACTGATGCATCCATTGGATTTCCTTTGTTCTCCATATTGCCAGGTTTGGGGTGAAGCCAGGAATAGAATTAAAAGTCCGGATGGGGCTTGCAGTCAGGATCTATATTTTAAATCCTTTAAAGGTTTGGGCTGTTGAGGGCCCAACATTTTAACTCATTATAAATGGATGGCAAGATCTTATCCCATGTTGATGATGTAAAATGCAGAATCCAAAGAGGATATTTCCTCAAAGATCTCACTTTGAGTTAAAAAAACACAGTAAGGTTCTGCGTAATTCCTCCATATGTTTTCTTGATATAGGAAACTTGAAATGGAAGTGAAGTGTATTTTCTCTCTGGCACTGCTTGCCGTGTTTCAAAATCCTATTTGGTATTTGCAACTGCACACTTAAAATAGGCTCTTTGTGTTGGTTGATCATTTTTCTTGGAGGTTATTAAAGGTAATAAAGGATTGTGAAATGCATTTCTGAAAGCTAGGTGCTCTGTAGGAGCTCTTGAAATATTTATGAATGTTTCTGCATGTTTCTTGCAGGGAAGAGGCAAGTGAGGATTAATGTACATCACTTGGGGCATCTGGCCTGACCAAACACATTTAGCTCATCTGAACACTGAGCTGCATCCGTGGTGTTTCCCAGGACTTGGGATCTTGATTCAGGGTTCACTGACATTGTTTGCCCAGCAGTGAAGGTCTTGATGTACATCCTCATGGCTCTGGCCTTGGATGCGACCACCAGAGCATTGCTGGCTCCACAGACAGCCCTGGGATGGTGAATTTTGCCCTTGCTGCTCTTGGACAGCTTGGTGGTATCCTTGAAAATAAAACCCTGTGTGATTTTATAAGCCATGCAGTGGGAATGCAGCAAAAGTGAAGGGGGTGTTCCTATAGGTATCAAGCAAGGACCTGCTGAAAGCTAATGAAGGTCTGGTACTGCTTCCCAGCACTGTGAGGAAGTATGTGGGTAACTGGAGATGTTACTGTCATGGATGGAAAAAGGGGGAAAAGCAGGAGGAATAAGAGATCTGCTTCTCTGCCATTGCTCTAAACAACAGATGAATAATAAGTAAATCAGCCCATAGCATTCCCCCTGACACTGTCCTCAGATGACCTGTTTGTGCTAATCCCCCTCAGCACTGAGTCACGTGCAAAGCAAAACCAGGCCCAAACCTCTGACCAGGAGATTTTAAACTTACTCTATGGAGGAGGAAACTTCTCACAGGGCTGGTTTATAGATTGTAACAAATAATGCCAGGCCCCGGGCTGAATGCTAAGGCTGCATTTTGAATCTGCTGCTAATTCATAAACATCACAAGCAGTTGATTTTAGTAGAACCCCTTGATTTAATTACACTCTTGTATACAATGGGGACCTTGCATTTTCCTATATGTAATGAATATTAAGCTGATAGCCCTGTAATTTCCTGTGCCAGGCTTGCTCTCATTTTTTGCATATTGATACCACATTTGGTTTGTTATTTTCCAATTTTCCAGTCTTCTAGACTTGTGCTCAGCGAGTTCTCCATAGTAATTGCTGTTGGCACACGCATTTCTTTCCTCAAATCTGCTCTAACACCCTGGAATGAATATTGTCTCATCCTAGAGATCTGCTTGGGGTTGGATTTCTTCTATTTATTCATTGCCTTTAACTTGGCAACCCTGGAATCCTGCAGGACACTGGATATAATTTCATATTCCCCAGTTTTAATTTCCTCCTTTATCCCAGGAAGCCCCCCTTCCTTTCCACATGCACATGTGGATGGATTTTATCTGACCCTACAACTTTATGCTGTTCATAAGCCACTTTCCAGTGGTGCTTCCTGAGAAACTCCTATTCAAATCTAACACCAGAAGGGATTTAAGCAGGACAGCATCAAAAATAAGGCTGACACTAAATCTTCGTGGCCTCTTGGTGCTTTTAGTGTTTGTTCAATTTGCTCTTTCTCTCTGTTTTTGAGGTTGTTCATCTGGGTGTGTCCTGCCTTGCCTGGGAGAGGAATAGATCTCTTCTTTTGTGAGATTTAGTCATTGGAAGAGGTGCAGGTGAGGTCTGTGTGTGAGGTTGCTTTTGATTTGAGTGCTTTTATAGGACTAGTGGGGAATTAAAACAAAAAAGATGTTGACAACATACTTGAATCTTTATTTGAACTCGAAAACCGCCCTTCCCTAAGTGTGAATCATACAAGATATGTCAGCTCAGTATCTGTGAGTGCCATCCCCACCCTGCTGCACTGGAGTGCTGGGGAGACATGCTTGGTCCGGGAAGGGTCAGTGTTTGATGCCTTTGACTGTCACTGGTCTTAGAAATTGAAGCAACTTAGGAGGGAGAAAGGAAAAGAGAAAAGCATTGACTGAATTCTCTCAATTTCCCCAAGAGCTGCGTGGAAATTGGCTTTCTCAAATGTGGCCTAAGGAGAGCACCCACTTACTGAAGCCCTTGAGCTCACGGTTTGTGTTCAAAAAGGTCAAATAGGCAGTTGCCTGTGGCAGTGCCAGGCAGGCTGTGCACACTGCTGGGGCCCCTGGCTAGTCACACTTCTGCATCTGTCTCTGGGATCACAGAATCATACAATGCTTTAAGTCTGAAGGTACCTTAAAGCTCATCCAGTTCCAACCCCTACCACGGGCAGGGGCAGCTTCCACTAGGGCAGATTGCTCCAAGCCTCATCCAGCCTGGCCTTGAACGCTGCCAGGGATGGGGCAGCCACAGCCTCTCTGGGCAGCCAAAGAATCTGAAGTTGTATGAAGGCCATGTTCTTTCTCAGGACATAGCATATAATGTTGTTATAATCTCATATTCTTGTGTTCTTCACCCATCCCTCAGAGGCTGACCAGCTCTGCAGCTCCACCTGTTTTAACCACTATATTTTGGCTATATTTTGTGCACTAGCTTTTCAGCCTTTAAAACCTCTCTCCATTTTGATGGTCACTGTAGTGCCCAGGAAGAGCAGGCAGGGCTTGAGGCAGGGACCAGTGTGGATGGAGCAGTCACATTGATGGTGGTGTTACCGTGTGATAATTCAAATTTGTCATAGAATCATAGAATAGTCAGGGTTGGAAAGGATCTTAAGATCATCCAGTTCCAACCCCCCTGCCATGGGCAGGGACACCTCCCACTAAACCATATCACCCAATTTTTTTGAGAGTCTTGGTGAACCAAGTCTAGATCAAAGACACTGCAGTTGGAATTCTGCTTATGTTGTCACTTCTTCCTGCAGAGTAACCTACTTCCTGGTGCTACCTGATGTAATCAGAAGCAACCTATGCAATTAGGAGCCTGAGAGACATCTTTGGATAGGAAAACTGTCAGGTTACTGGCTCTCCCAGTTGAGCTTTATTTTCCTTAGTGCTCTCAAGGTCTCTTAGTTCCTTTCAAGAGACAGTTTGTACTTGCAGGCTCAGCAATTATTGATGCCTTCCTTTGTCAGACAAACAGAGTATGTGAGCATGTGTGTTTCACTCACAAGCTACATACCGCTGCCCTAAATGCATCATTGAGCATCTTAAAATTAGAAGCAAGGACATTCTTCACTGAAAGACCTGGGTTTTTTCAAAGCAGAGTTAATTGCACCAACTGCTCATCCACGTGTATAAAAAGGGAAAATGGCCTATTTTCCTGGTGTGGATTGCTCTTATTCCTGTTGAGAGGGCTGATCAGGAGGGATGTGTGTGTTCAGTTCTTGTGTGATCATCCTGAGGGCTTAGCAGTGAGCTTAGAGATGAGCACATGCTGGAGTGCCCATGGTGAGCTGGGATGAGCTGAAACATGTGCTTGAGGGCTTTGCTCCATCTGACCCAGTTGGCTGTGATCACCTGCTTTTTTTGGGACAAAAGCATCTGAAAGAGCTTTGGTCCTGGTGGACAAGAGTCGGTAGATGCAGTGACTCAGTAACTTGTACACTTTGTCCATCCTCCCAGCATGAAACTTGAGATCTGAGTTGCTGTAGGGAGCAAATTGCCTTTAACTAAGCTCTGATTTTAATCACAGAGGAAAACTGCTGCTCCTTTTACCAGGCTTGTAGTCAGGTGAGGAGTCCAGTCCACAGAGCTCCTGATTTGAGACTTTCACCTATGTGAAATTCACTTTGGAAGAGTCATATCATTAAAAAGGAAGCTGGCTGGCTCTCCTAAATTAAGCAATTACTCTTAGACACAGCCCTCCCTGTGAAGTAGTTGGAAGCTCATCCTCAGGCTGAGAATGAAGGTGGCTTAACAAGGTGTTTTACAAAGTGTAGGTGGATAAATTTCTGGAGCATATCTGTATAAACCTGCTGTAAAGGCTGCACAGAGGTTAAGCAGATAGATAACTATAGAAGCTGAGTAATCACACTATTACTCTCTATAATCTTGCTGGAAGGCATATTTTTCTACAGAGCAACGATACAGAAGATATTTGTGTGTAGTGATTACAGCAGCAGAAATCAATTGCACACAGCAAATAATTTGTTAGCACAGGGATGCACATTATATCATCAATAAAGGGATTAGTTTGTTGAACTATAATGAGGGTGAGAAGAAAGCAAACGTCACACTGGTATAACTAGTCCAGTCGTAATATTGGCAACAAATACATCCAGTATACATACATGCCTCTGAAGATGAATATGGTCTTGTGAGGTTTCCTTATTATCCACTAGCTCTGTACATTCTTTGCATCTTCAGTGTGTGCTACAATTATTTACTCATTAGCTCCTTACAAATAATACTTAACCTGATTTTAAGGGACACAGACACCACTACAAAGAAGAAATGATCACCATAAGGTCACTGCATCTGCTCAGATACCTTCTGTTAAAATGCAGGTAGGGCGATTGGTTTCTTTTTTCTGTTCATGGGGAGTCCTGTTTGCTTGGATGAGATATTCCCAAAGGCAGGCATGGTCCCTTATCCTTTGGTTGGATGGGGCTCTGGAGGTGCTAATCTCAGCTGAGCTCCTCTTACACAAATCCTACTCTCTTGTTGCATGTACGTCGTGCTGTGATAGTCACAAATCACAGTGGAGGAGAAGCCTCCCCAACACCTGTGCAGTGGGTTGCTTTAATTATCCTCACGGCAGAGTAGATCTTCCAAGTGTGCTGCTGATGGCACATCTTCAAGGTCACCTGAAGAGAGCATGACTGCTTGGCTGGGAAGCAGATGTTAGGCTCTGCCTCCTTTCCCAGCTCCTCATCAGCCACATGTCCCCACACCTCTTCTGAGCTGCAGGAGAAAAATCTCTCCTTGAAACCCTCCAAAAGGCATATTTAACCCTTTCCAATGCTCCCTGGTGCAGAGGATGTGGCTGGTGTGTGTGACTCCTCTACAGGTAAGGCAGGGTGTGATGTCTTCTCTTAAGAATCCCTTTCGTTCTCAGCAGGTACCAAGGCAAGGGCCAGCTCCAGCATGATGCTCTGCAGGGACTGGTAGTGCTGAAGGCTGAGGTTTGTCTTGCTACCAGTCCTATGTATTGGGTAGGAATGAGTTTTGACTTACTCCATGTTTGAGTATAAATTTAAAATGACCATTTTGGAGGAGAGCCAGAAAACAAGGAGGCAGCTGAAAAGGCAAGTTGTGCATCAGCAGGGGGAAATAATCCCTCACGATTCCTGCAGGTAACTTGAAGTCCCAAAGCAAGGGATTAATATTATATAAATAAGGTATAAACAAAGTCAGTGGCAGTAGAATGCACAAATCCTTTAGCCCTCTTACAAATCAAACGTGTTCTGGAAGGATTCAATTATTTCTGAGATCTCACCTTAGCTACGGATTAACTGACACAGAGAGCAGGAAACCCTTTGTATTCGAAGCTCTGTATATACTTGCTGGGTTTATTTTTTGCTGCAGATGGTATGAGGAAGATGCAAGGCATTAATACATTAGCTGCCAGGGTTACCATGAGGCCCACTCATTTTTTATGGTCCCATTGGATTCTCTGGAGCAACTGGAGGTTATAGTTTCTTGGCCAAGAACAAAGGAGAATTTGACACATCCTGGGATGTTTTGCTAGCTGAGAGAGTAGTGAAGAATCTCATTTTGCCTTGTATTGCGTGGAGATGTTGTCTGCAATCTAGTTAATTATACTCAGGGTTGGTCAGTATTGCCAATTCCTTGGTCCTTTTCTCTGATGGCTGAGGCAAAAGCCCATTTGTCAAAGGTATTTTGGGAACTGTTCTGCTTCCCATGTCTTGTCCTGTGCTCCCCACATTGTGGACATGCCAAAACCTGAGGACTACTTCCCCCAGTAGCAGAGAGTGTGTCTTCCATGGGGTGTGAAGGCCGGAGAGTGTCAAGAGTAAAGTGTCTGACTTAAATATAAGGAAAGAGAGGGAAAATCACAGCTGAGTTACTACCGAATACAGAAACACATGTAAATCCTACCTCAGCTGCTGTATTCTGGGTAGCTTCCAGACGTTTAATTGGCTAAGACAGATATATAGCACTGCCACTATCTGCTGGGGACCCATATAAATCGTCAGTGATGGTTTCTTTTGCCATTTCATGTAGCCATGCCTCATGGCTTAAGCCATTACAGAAGGGAAGCAAAATACAACTCATCCTGTCAAGAGCTGCTCTGTATTGTAATTGCAGTATCTATAAGGAGTGTCAGGATTGGATTATTGGAGATGTCACAAACAAAATGGGAGAGATTAAACAGCCACAAAGAGCTGCAAAATGAGGTAATTGCACTTCATGAGAGTGCAAAGATAACACTGGGAATGTAGATCGCAGCCAGTACTGTGTGGAGCTGAAAATGCAGGCTTTGTGTCCCCGTGTCTCTGAGCATGCTCTGGGAGCACGTTTCGATGCTTGGCCTGGAGGAGCCAAGTGCTCAATGAGCGCAGCCTTGATGAGCCTCTCTTGCAGGGAAGAGCACAGAAGGAAGGTGAGCTCTGGTGCATCACAAATGCACTTCAGCAGCAGTGTATATCCCAGCCTTTTAAATGAAGAAGACAGTTCCCTGCTGAATACAAAAGCAGGGAAGACACGTAACTGATTCTGCATGAAAGGTTTGGACAGGCAGAACATCTCCAGATGGAATGGCAAGTGCGCTGTCGGATGTGTACCATGCTACATCCTTGGCATGAGGCCAGTCCTGGCCTGACCCACCACCTTCATCAGCCTCTCAAATGCTGCCCCAGGAGAGCCAACCTGAGCTAACCCAGGGTTGGTAGGAAGCGTGAGATCTTTGAGGAGAGATGGAGAATGAGCTCTTTGCCTTGCAAATGCCAGCTACTGTCCTGCAACAGCACTCAGGCAGCAGGGGGGCTCTGGGCATCATTCATCTGCAGTTGCTTCTCATTACTGAAGGACCCTGGCTTTAGCAGGGCTTCTGAACAGTGCTCTGATGATACTGGACAGATATATTTGATTTCTCCATTGTGTCTGCATGGCACTTTGGGGAGTCTTTAGGCTGGCTGCAGAGCAAGGCTCACTGCCTGCATGGCCAGTGCATGTCTGCAATTATTTACCTACTGCATTTAGTGTCCCTTTATAACTGATGGAGAAAAACAGGCCCCTCTAGGGTGCTGTTTACCCAATAGCTCTAAGGTGTGTTGAACTGCCCCATGGGGCTTCCTTGGGCTCTGCTGTCTGGTCCTCCCAACACCTATGTGGACAGTCTGCTAGCCCTTTAAGGAGCTGCTCCCAGGACCACTTTCTAAGACGTATATAGACTTACTCTTCTCCCTGTCTGAGATAAATCACTTTTTCTGTTTAGTGTTGTTATTATGTTTCATTGTGATACTTGATTTCTTGACCATCAGTGTCCAACGAAACCTCTTGTGTAGTGCAGGAGCAAGGCTAAGGGGTGGCATCATGTCTATTGTCCAGAAGGAGGTGGGAGTAGCCTCCAGGTCAGGTGAACAAAGCAATTCAGGTGCTTGATAATCACTGAAGTAAAATTTCCTGTAAGAAGTCAGTGACTGTGTAACAGCCTGAAAGTCAAGCAGAGAACAGAGCGAAGAAAAGTCTTGCTCCGTCCTGCAGAGAGTTAGCAGGGGTCAGCATGGCCTAGTCTCTATATGGGCTGGATTCCTTCTTGGTAACATCTCACACATGTGTGCTGCCAAGCCAAAGATGAACTTCAGTGTCTCATTTCTCATGGAGCACATGTGTAAGAGTTGAGAGTGGAGCTAAGGGCTATTGCTAGCAGCCTACCATCTTTTATTTCTCTGAAGGTGGAAGAAGGTATGCACTGTCTTTGTGAAATGCAGTGCTTTGTTTTTTGGTGGGGGGTTTCTTCCCAACAAGCTTTAATAGAGAATCTCATCAGGTCAGATTGTTTACTGGCAGTTAATTGGGGTCTACTTGGGTCAGTAACTTGCTTTTTATGGTGTCTGTTTAACTGTTAACCTGAATTCAGGATACCTCCCCTGGCATGAGGGGAATGGGCTAACTGAGGATCTAGCCCAGTTAGTCTAAGTGGCATGGGTTCTGCTTTGCATCACTATTCAAATCCTGTAGAGCTGAGCTTTGCAGGAGAGAAGGAATTTGGCCAAATGCCTTTCCTGTGTTGCCAATTTGAATGAATTGATGTTTGATATACATTGGTAGCACTACCAAGTCAACTGGAGTGGACAAAGGTTAAATGTGCTTTGCAGGCAATTATCCATTAGTATAAAAGCTCCTTGGTATAATACTTACACATTGAAATGCAAAAAAGCCTGACCTGATGATAGCTTTTGCAACACTGTATAATTCATACCTTATAGCTCTGCTTTTCATGTTTAATATTTCAGAAATAATGGAACAGATTCCATCAGGAAATGCAAAATGTGAAAAGAGTGTGTATAAACAAGCACTTAACTGAAGTGGAGGTCCCTATTGCTTTCTGTGAATCTCTTCCTCACTTTATAAATGTCCTGGGATATTTGATGTAAGAAAGTCTTCAAAATGGTATCCCTGAGATGGCCAGTTTGTAGAAGCCTCTGCAGCTCACACAGGGAGTTGAAATCATATCCCTATGAGAGCCAGGGAGAGAGTTCCCCTGCACTGCTGTGAGAGCAGGATTTCTCCTGAGCCTTTAATGCTAAGCTTTTAGTGCAAAGCTTTTGAATAGTCATAACAGTCCAGGAGGTCCAGCTTTATGAAGAAGGAAGCCAAGAAAGGCTTGCTAAGGCCAGTTCGCTGGGTCACCTGGGACCCCATGTGCGTATCCTACCCCAGTGCCATGGTGCAACGATGGCTGTTGTCATCTCAGGTGGGATTCACCTCCTCTAACCTAAGAGTCTGATATAAGTATTTCTCAGTAAAGCTCAGTTCCTGAAGTTATCTGAGCACTCAGAATATCAGATTTCACTTTTTCCTATGGAAGTGGTAGTTTGCATAAGTCAAATTGCAAGTAGTAAACCTAAAGGGTCAGGAAACACCAGGAAAACGCTGCAATTCTGGGAAGGTCTACTGAAATCTTGCTTGCTCTTCAGACTAGTTTTATGACTCTTGGGGGCTGTGTGGCTTGGTAATGCTGCAGTCAGAAATTGTGGACTCTAAGGCACATTTTCACACCTCTGCAAAATTAAAAAAAGAGGTAGTGTAAGTGTGAATTAGCTTTTCCAGGCTCTGAAAGCTCTCAGTATGTTTGCGGGTCTATCTATGATCTTCCATAATCTGTGGGAAGTTAAGGACCCTGACAAAATATCCATTGAGATCAATGAGTTGTTCTGCACACCTCTTGGGCACTGGATGAGATCCAGCCCAAGTACCCAATCTACATTTTCATGAGTCACTGCAAGAGAGGTATAATTTTCACTTTCAGTGTGAATTTTGCTACCTCCACTCTGGCTCCAGCCTGATTGGTGTACATTTCCATTATGGACAAGCTTGATCTTACGTCCCTATGGCACATTGCTCAAATTATATGCACACTCAGTAGTCATAAACCAGTTTCCAATGACTCAGGCCTTGATATTAAAGCATGTATGGTTCATGCATCTGCTTTATTGTAAATCTGCTGGTGCTTCCACGCAGGCTGCTCAAGAAGCAGGAAAGACACAGAAACATCTGTTTAGAGTTTTAAGCAGCTTGTTAGATGAATTCAGCACCTGGGTTTCCTGTGGTGAATCAGCCATGCTCTCCTTGCTGTGTATGAGAAGCTCAGCAATACAATTCTCACTGGGATGTGTGCTCTCTGGGCTCATGGGGGATTGCTCAGGGTAATTTCTGCTGGTGCTGGTGGGAACTGCCTGTGCAAAACCTCCAAAAATAAATAGGGAAATAAGCACTCCAAGAGGGAAAGTTTCCTCTGCTAAATGCCAATAAACCAGATTCTGTCTGTGGAACTGAGCCAGTGGAGAGCCTTGCCCTTTAATTTTAACTATTATGGTTTCTATCAGGAGCCTGGGGTGTATCTGCAGCCTACATTCAAAGTGTGCCGTGGGGTCCAGCTCAAGCTGCATGAATCAGCACAGCTCTGTGGGCACTGCAGCATGGTGCTGCCCAGTGACTGGGGGAGCTGCTCACAAGGTAGTCTCAATAGGATTGTGGTGCTGCTTACACACAGGTTGTGGTGGTTTCCTGGCCTTTTTGCCGTCCCAGCTACCTCCATGATAGTACCCACTCATGTGCTGTAGTTCTGAATAAACACAATTTTCTCCCCAAGCTGTTTTCTCTCCTTCCCCACAACTGGAAAGGACCTCTTAGGTTTTGGTGACCATCACACAGCCAAGTGGACATCTCATTTGGTGGGAGCTTCTCCTATCCTCTGAAACCAGTATCAGGGGCTCAGCTCTGGAAAGGAGATGAAAAGCAGCTGCATGGAGACAGGTTACTCCTGTTTTGACAATCCTCTCTTTCCTGCCAGTGTATGTTAGACACCAGTCAATGTTAAGGGTTAATTTGCCACAGCAAAGATATTTTCCATTTAAGTAGATTCGTTTTTAACCTACCCAGGGATGCCAGGAGCACATCCTCTCTGATTGTTGAAAGGGTCTGGTGTACGTGGAACAGAGGAAACAGGCTTGTGAGACAAGCTGTTGAGTTGCAATAGCATGTTTTGCTCCTTGCTGTCTCCAGGGTCAGACTATCTAAACAGTGTGCTAATGCACTTGTGTCACCACTACAGAGCCAGAATAATTTCAGCTGTGCTTAAAGCACACTTTACCTCCCCCTAAAGCCAGCATACAGCAGACTAGCTTATGGCCCAGAGCATATGGACTTGCTAGGAACCCCCAGTTTTGGTCCTTTTAGGGCTGAAGCCCTTGGATCCTTTTGGGCTCATCCCTTCCAGAAGGACCAGCGTCTGGGGAGAAACAGGGCTGCCATCATCTGTTGCCTTCCACCCTTCTGTGAACAGCAAAGGTCTGAGGTAACCTGGATATACTGTGCTTCATCTCATGTAGTGACCATGATCACTGAGCTATTTCTCTCTTTTCTGAGTGATTTTGATTATTATGTATAGCAGCACATGGTCTCCAGCGGATAAAAGCCTCTAATTCTATTTTATCCAACTCAGAGAGCAATCTCAGCAACTGACTGTTGCCTGTATTTTTCAGTAGCAGCTATGGCTTGTATTATCGCGTATGATATGAAGGACTTTCTAATAAATATTTAGTGTTTCTTTAATCTGTCTGTTCTTATATCATGTTCTTCCGATAATCCCCTGCTCCACCATGTACTATTTAACAATTCTTTTTCTGTCAGTCTGTTCTCTTTCCTACAGGCACAAGTGCCCACCTGCCCTGGGACACACTTTCCATCAGTCTTTTTTCCGGAGCATTCCTCACAGACTTGGGTTTCTGTGACGGTTTCATTAAAAGGAAGAACATTTTTATATATATAAATATATAAATATATATATATATGCTTGTGTGAATTTGTGAATAACAGTAAACTGGCTTGTATTGAAGATCCTGGCCATTTGGTGAACAATAATGATTTTTATCAAGGTCTGGTGCAGCAAGAGCTAGCACAGGGTTGGTGATGTTTCTGGTGTGCTGCTGACTGGTTTCTGTTTCTAGTTGTTTTGTGCCTATTCTTTCTTCTCAGCCACTGCATGGGTGGATTATAGCCCTTCAGGGAAGGGGCTCTCCTAGGTGGGACCATGAGCTTTGGGCAGCAGGGATCTTTGGTGTTCTCCCACAGGTCTGTTGTTGACAGGCCACTTTGCAAGAGCTGAGCAGAAATAAGTAAATCAGGAAGCTGGGGAATATTTTGTGGCAGGGACTAGGAGAGAGGGGCCAAGCCTCATGTACACCACTGTGAGGACCTGGCTGTGATGACTTGAGCTCTGCTTCCAGTCCTGTGCTCCTGCACAGCAGTTCCTTCCTAGCACAAACCAACAGCTCTTTCTGAGCAACACAGGAGGGACCAGAAGATGTGTCCAGACCATCACGGTTAACATGCAGCTAAAGGACTGTATGTTAATTGACCTTTTCCCTCTCTGAGTCACATACAACCATTGGTTTTCCAATGTCTGTGGCAATGAGGTCAATGTTCAGATTAATTCAGGGCTTCGCACTTGTATTTTCCTTGGAGCAAAGACCACGTGAAGGTGGTCATAACTCAGGATGTGGATTTTTCTGGAGTACTCTCCCGAAGACCTGACTTACAAAGTCAGACATCGTCATCTTCTACTGTAAATTGGGGCTGTTGACCCCCAAGAAACAGAGCATGAAGAGGGTGTCATGATGAAAGGAACAATGAAAGAACCTAACTTAAGCAGCAGCATATCTTGGAATCTAACTTAAGACTAACTAACTAAGAATCTAACTAAGTTAAGAAACTAATTGAAGAATCTCACTTAAGAAACATGGTACCATGTTTCACTGCAGTAAAGTTACTTATACTGCAAGTCGTGGTTTCTTATAACTAATTATTCTACAAAGCTTACCAATGAAATCACACCAGTATTTCTTGAAGCAGGTAATAATGCTGAACCAAAGATGACACAAAAAGAGTTCTGATCACCTATTAATAGTGCAGCAGTCCCATTTTGAAAAGATCCCCAAATTCATGTGTGGTGGCATTAAACACTAACGTCCTTAAAGAACACTTAGTGCACCTTAGTAGTATCTATTATAGTATATGGGATTTTAATTGCTTTATTATAAAAGAAAGCAATATTCACCCTTTTATGAATTTTGATTTAATGACTTTAGCGCATTCATTATTAGTTCATTATGGTTCTGTGGAATTGAGGCCTCCTGAGTTAAAAGGATGTCCCCACACTAAGCTGGCCTCAATTAAAATGTAATCGTATTGTGGTTAATCTCAAGGACTTGCTCTGTGAATGCAGGGGTATGAGAGAGAGAGAGGCAGTGGGGGGCACGAGGAGGAAACTCGACTGCAGAGAGACAGGATTTGCAGTGGTGAAAAGCTGAAATTGTCCTGGGCTATAATCTGAAATTGCTTTCTTAGCCTGACCCATAATCCTGTGTGCTTAAAGCCACAGCCAGAACTTCTTGAAATAAATAAACCACCACTCACTTTAGCAATAGAGGAAAGTTCTGTTTATGACACTTTGTCCAGTTCCTCATCTGCGCCTTGAGCCAGCAGAGGTCCATCACAAAAGATCCACTGACAGTCCAACAGGTATCGATGAGACTTGGAGGGGACTGGAGGTAGGGTCTTGCACAACCTCACTGCTGGTCTGGAGCCCATATATGTGTGCAGATGGGAAGAAGAGGGAAGCCCCTTGCAGAGGAAAATGCCAGGGTTCAAAATGCTACAGGAAATAGTGAAATAAGCAGAATAGCAGTAATTCTGGGAAAGAATACCTGGATAATGACCAGTTCTGCTTTTGTCCCTGTGTTGCTTAGGCAAGCCCTCTCTTGTTGAGCCTGTTGAGCACTTCCATATCTGACCACAGGCCCATGTTAAGGAAACCAGCAAGTTGTGATGATCTGGAAGAAGATGAGAAACTCAGCTCACAAGTAATTTGGTTGAAATATTACCTCTTTGATGTTTTGCCATACTGAACAGTAAAATAACTCTTACAGAACACTCCAAACAGAGCTATTTTGGGATTACTTTTCTCCTTTAGCTTTTATCCTGTGGTTTTCCTGTATCTTCTTTTTATCTCCCAAATCTCATTGAAAATGTCTCAAGCTCTCATCAACTACTTGTGAAGTTTCAAGATCCCTTCAAGCTTAGATCCTGGGTATAAATAAGAGTTCTTGTTAGTAAAACTGGAGTGCTTTGCAGTGACTGTTTGAAAGGCTTTATGTTTTGGAGTTTGGGGTTTTTTTGGCTCTACAGTGATGTCAAACCTGGAATCCATGAGACCCAAAACTGAAGAGAACGATTCCAGTGTGCTGCGAAGAAAGTGTTTGTAATGGAGGGGTCAGGGAGGTTTCCCACAAAAGTTCCCTATTTAGAAAAATAGATCCTCAGTGAGTAGAGAATTGAGCAGAGTCTTCAATTTCAGTTCATGATTTGATGTAATTTGAGCTAAATAAATAGGTAAAAGGAAAGAAAACCTAATCCCCAAAGCGGTGATTCCTGCTCTCATGTAGTGTCCTTGTTAATGTTCATTGAACATTTTGAAGAAAGCAATTTTTAGACTCTAAAGATGTTTGCTTTTGAAAGAGTAGAATATCATTCAAGTCTAAAAGGTTAGCTCTCAGAAACAACCCTCACCAGATTTTGTGGCATATTGTTTAATTATTATGATAGATAATTACTACAGGAATATCAGTAATGCCAGGAATGTCAATATTTCATAAAGCTTTCTAGATTGCAGGAATACATTGGAAGATGTTGTATTTCATGAAGTAACAAAAGCTGTTTGGGGAAAATGATGGCTTTTGTGGCGGTGATTTACGTGTAGAGTTTTATACCCATCTTTTCAGGCTACAGTGGTCTTTTCATCAGTTTACAGCTGCAATGAGTCTTTCATTTCCCAAATTTCACAAGTCCCTTTAAATCACTATTATATGTTGCTGATGATCAAAGGCCAGGCCTGACCCATTAGCTTTGCCAAAGGAAACTCCATGCTCAGCAGCATTGACTCTGTACTGTGGGAGCTGTAGAGTTCCCTAAATTGAGGCACATCTGTTTGCCTTGAGAAGTTCTCTGTTCTTTTTCTTCTGCTAGTTAGGGCATTATCTTGCAAATGATTAATCACAAAAGACCCAGTCACTGCGTTCTTGCGCAGAAAATGCTCAGCACTGGCAAGAGGAGGTCCAGTGAGAAAACAGCTTAAGAAATTTCTTCATTACTGGGAGAATATGTACATATTTATGAGAGGAGCTAGCTGTGGCACTCTTGCAGAGCTCCTAGCCATGAAAGCTGTAACCTTTGGAGCACTGCAGCATCCAATTATGTTCAGCACAGGCACGATAATGTTGCTACTGACAGAAAATAAGAACCCCAAGGAACGAAGGGGAAGTGCGGTGTGATGTAAAACCCACCTCAGAGAGCAGAAACACATCAGTTCCTTGTCCACATGCCCCACAACAAGGGTCTTTTGGGTAAGTTCAATCTGTGACTTGTGAGAGCAATCCAAAAGCAAACCTGTAGATGTAACACACTGCTGCTTCCATGTCAATACAATGATTCATCATTCACATCAACACAACCTCATCATTACTATGTTTGGTTTCTGAACTTATTTAGAGAAAGAGACATACTTCAGAGTGCAGGTCTGTTGGAAGTGGCTTGAATGCTTCTTTCATTTGTCCATGATGATGTTTCCATGTCTGATCCTGGTGGTTTTCAGTCTACAGGTTCTGACACATCTGTTTAAGACCCTCCTGGTGTGGGTATTAAGGTGAATACATCTTCCTACTGAGATGCACATGCAAATAAGTGCATGACTCTTCCTTTTCTTTTCCCTGAAAATACTCTTTCTGTGCAAATTTGGATTACATATATTTTGGTGGAAAAGCACTAAGTTTAACAAAATCAGTTAATGAAGTTTTATGAAACTTGGTGGGGGAGATAATACATTTGTCATGTACTGTGTGCTTTTTGATGCAGATGGATATAGCTGCTTCTAAGAATTCCCCCAAAGAAGCAGAAGGCAGCAAAGCTGACTGTGTATCAGTCTTCTGCTTGCTGCTTCCTGGCATTGGGGAGTGAGAATGGTGATGTGTGTGCTGAGAGCAGTTGCTGCTGTGTCAGAGAACAGCCAGACCAACATCCATCCTTCCTGCCATACCCTCAGGCAGGGAGCTGCAGTGGGGGCACCGTGAGCTCTGTGAGCCTTGACACTGAAGCAGCTGGGCTTATACAAGGGCTTTGAAGCAGAGCTGTGCCTTGCTTTCCATCTATGCCTGCAAATACAGCATGTGGTTGAGGCCAGCACCTTCCACTTGCAATTCAGTGACTGCTGAAGTCCTCCAAAGAGAAATCAGTATCTCACACTGTGCATGTCTGTATGTTAATAGATACACAGTGAGCCCCTGTGCATGTCTGTATGTTAATAGATACACAGTGAGCCCCCTGTGTTTGATGGACTTTGAGCAGCAGGTAGAGAAGATGATGCTAGTGAGAAATTAGCACTGTCAAGCATTATCTCTGCTTTTGATTAATTTGCAAAGACAAGTAATTGAATCCCCGCACCCTTTCTGCACTGTAGTCATCTTCATCTCTTGTCTTTCCCTGGGCATCCCTGAATGTATATACACATACTTGCACTTTGGTCAATAGAGTACAACCTGTAAGTAAGCCTTTTCCCTCAGTAAGCTTGAGAAAGGTAAAAATTTTCTTATTATGGGTGCTTTGGTCATGAAGACAAAATGATGCTAGATATGAATAGCAGAAATTTCTCTTATCCCTGGGAATTTTTAAGCATTAAATTAATTCCCCTATCTCTTGGAGTGTTAATGGGAAGGCTTTCAGCTCTGTGTAAGGCAGAAGTCCACATTTGCATTTAGATGGAGCTATTTTAAGGATTGTTGTATATACATAGGGGCCTGTATCCCATTTACAATAGGATCTGTAAGATAAAATTAATATCTAGTAAGTGGGGTTTTTTTTCGCATTTTGCTATAATCTGAACCAGTAACTGAAGTGGTATAATCTGACATAATAAATACCAGAGTCATTCAGTGGAGAGATATCCACACACAAGGGGGAATGCACTCTTTACCCAGTGAAGTGGGTTATGTTTTTTTCCCTTTCACGAGCCTGCCATGAAGCACTGCATCCTGCCAGTGATAATCAGAAGACTTTTCTTTGCTTCCATAAAACAACCTGCTGCCTCATGAGGAGAAACAGGAAACCACAGCAGGGTGGTGGTGGCTCACAGGTGAGTACCTCGAATGCTTCTATTTATCTCTGTCCTGCAGACAGGCATTCCTTGTACAGGCAGGGATCTGTGCTAAGTCATTGCTCCTGGTTTTGCATGCTGCTGATTTCCAGAAGCACCCTGAAACACTGGCTTTGGTAGGACTTAGGCAGATTGACAGGCTGAGAAAGTTGGGGCTGTTCAGTCTGGAGAAAAGAAGGCTGCATGGAGACCTCAGAGCAGCCTTCCAGTATCTGAAGGGGGCCTACAAGAATGCTGGAGAGGGACTCTTCATCAGGGACTGTGGCGATAAAACCGGCGGTAATGGGTTCAAACTGAAACAGAGAAGATTTAGGTTGGGTATAAGGAAGAAGTTCTTCCCTATGAGGGTGCTGAGGCACTGGCATAGGGTGCCCAGAGAAGCTGTGGCTGCTCCATCCCTGGCAGTGTTCAAGGCCAGGTTGGACAGGGCTTGGAACAAACTGGTCTAGTGGAAGGTGTCCCTGCCATTGGCAGGGGGTTGGAACTGGATGAGTTTTAAGGTTCATTCCAACTCAAACCATTCCGCGATTCTATAAAATGCTGGGTGCTTCTCTGAACTGCTGCCAAACTGGGCTGCTGTCTGCAGCAGGATAATGTATGAAGTGCGGAGTTTGGGGTTTCAGCCTGGTACCACTCTGAAAATTATTTCTCTGGCAGCTGCCAGCCAGGATGAAGGAGAGCACCAGTGTACGGGGAGTGATGGCTCTGCCTCATCCCCCTGCCAAGAGAGGACCGAGGAGCCACTGTTTTGTTTGCTATGCATTAATTCTGGTGGCAGGGCTTGTGTGAAGTGGTGTTGTAGAATCATAGAATCATAGAATAGTTAGGGTTGGAAAGGACCTTAAGATCATCCAATTCCAACCCCCCTACCATGGGCAGGGACACCTCACACTAAACCATATCACCCAAGGCTATGTCCAACTCGGCCTTGAACACTGCCAGCAATGGAGGATTCAGAACTTCCCTGGGCAACCCATTCCAGTGCCTCGCCACCCTTACAGTAAAGAACTTCTTCCTTATATCCAGTCTAAACTTCCCCTGTTTAAGTTTGAACCCGTTACCCCTTGTCCTATCACTACAGTCCCTAATGAAGAGTCCCTCCCCAGCATCCTTCTAAGCCCTCTTAAAAGTCAGTGTAAAATCAATGGGTTTTGTTTCAAATTCAGTCCACTTTCACTGACAGAAATAGGTCATCAGTGTAAAGCCTCTGCATGCAGTGACACAGAGTAGCTGTGGAATAATTCACTCCTGCAGCTGGAACAATGCAAAACCACCAGTCAGTTGATGGAGCAAGTGCCCCCTGGTGAGAGGAGCTGCTCAGGTGGGGGCTTTTCAAGGGGGATTTTAAGTGACACTTCCCAAAATTGTCCTGTAGAGCCAGAAGTGAGCTTTTGCTGGTTTTACTGCCTCTGGTTTTAGGCAACACTCAGCTAGGATTTCACACTGAATGTGCGGTACCTCTTTGTGCCGCTCATTGGCAAAGGTATTAATTAGTTAAAGTTACTTCTAAGGCTTTCTAGTAAATAGTTTTTCACTTTATAGGAAATTCTCAAAAGCCCTTTTTATCCTCATGCCAAAAAAAAATTGAACATATGAGCAAAAATTGATAGTCCCAAGCCCTCTAAACTGAAACCACATTTCAAGTGTATTGAAACTTTTCTTTGCTGTTGAAACGTTTCATATTGGTGTGACTCTGTGTTTCTTATGCTAAGTTTTATCTTCTAATGGCTATTCAATGAGAATATTCTTAAGGAAGTTACTATGGTATCAGAAATCAATGTGTTTCTATAACAGCAAAAGTTTCTTTGACTTTTCTCTAAGAATGAACTTCAGTTCAAATTGTGAAGTTGGTTCAAGAAGTTCCCCATACAGAAGTGCTGCCTCATGGAAAGTCCTTGTGGGAAAGATTTGGGGTGTTGTGGGGCTCTGTGCTGTTTTTCACCAGGAATTGTTCAGATGATGAAGAGAATTAAAAACTTATCTCCCAAGAACACATTCTCAGTGTTCCCAGGAGCTGCACCTAGCAGAGGCCTCTTTACCAACTCCTCTTGTTACTTCTCATGCTGACAGCTATGAGAGAACTTCTGTTTTAGGGAAGGTGCAAACTTGCCCATTCCCCTGTCCTTCCAACTGCCCTGTGTCTGCCTCCTGCCTGCTAAGACCCAGCTGATGCCACATTGAGTGTCTGCAACCCTAGAGACAAACCCTGAGATTGAAACCTAGACCAAAAGCCTGTATTTTTTCCAAGTGAACCCATATCTGTTAAGAATTGGAGTAGTGAGCTGTAATCCTCTAATCTTCCGTAAAAGATCAAATGAATGGATGGGAAAAGATAGATAACAGGGGAAAAGCTTGTTTTGGACTAGTTTCCCTAACAAGAATGGAAGAAGTGAAATACATCAAATTGACTTTCACAGAGCAGGTTAATACCAGCTACTTGTTTATCCTTGGAGATTCCTCAAATCCAGCAGATTTCAGCATTGCCTAATGAAAGCTTAGGGAAGAGTGTGAAATGGAGCATGTACACTTCTGAGAAGGGGAAGATGCAGATGAAAACAAATGAAAAGCCTCTCTCCTTCATGTTTCAAGTACCAAATTATGCTTGACATTTCAATTTCCCCAAGGCGTGCTTCTATAAAATCGTCTTGAACTCTCTCCTCAAAGTGTTAAAGCTTCCATCAGCTCCTCCAGTGGCATCAAACAGGTCTGATTCAGTTGTGTCTCGGGTGTAAAATGTAATCATTGTTACAGCACTGCACAACTGGCATTTAGAAGCAGCAGCCAGCGTCTCCAGTATTTTCATGGATGGGCCTCACAATCTGCTTTACAACCGGGCACGATGCTAATGCCATTCCCAGCTGCTCAGGTGGGAGATGATTGGGTTTGGTGACGTGCGTGTGGCTCATTTTGTACCATTTCTGGGAATTTGGGATGTTTACCGCTTGTGTGTGGCTTGTTTCACATGAAGAACTCCATGTTATGTCTCTAGCCAGAAGGTCTCCAGTCCTTTGGAGATCTGTTGGAGAAGTCTGTAACCACTAAAATTCTCATTAGTTTTCTGTGTTCCAGCATTTTTAAGAAGTTTGAAAGCCTGAATATTTGAAGTGTTTTGACCATATCCCCAGTGCAAAAGAGCAAGAGTAGAGAAATGGCAGAAATGCTGTTTTTCCCGATGTGTTCTATTGATGTATTTTGTTTTCCTTTAGCTTGTTTTCTTCTAAAGGTCAGTGAAATTTTCAGTTGCATAAATTTTATTGACTTTCTTCATTGCAGACAGGCTTTTGAGGGAGATGCTGAGCTTACGTGCACTGCCTGTGCCAAACAGAAGAAAGCCTCCTCCCGTGTGAGTGGGAAGAATGGTGACCCAGCTTTTGAGAGACCTCGCTTGAATTGAATTCTTTGAGCAATATACCCTAGGGCTGTGGTTGCTGAGCACTTGAGAAGGCCTGTGATTGATGACATGGTCATTACGAACATGATTAAGAGCAGCCAGAATTTGCATTTACCACCTTGGCCTTTTCCAGTGCCTGCTAAACTGTGGTCTCGAGACCACCACTGACGCACACAACGTGACTGTGTGTGCATGGAGGGGGGAATGGGGGAGCTGTGATTAATTTGGCTGGCAACATGATGCTGGCTCTCTTCTTTGATTGCAGCTGATGAATAGTATTTTAAAAGCTAAGAATACATTAAACACTTCGCTATAGTCCTATATAGTCTGAGGGCCAGAACCGCAGCTGTGCTCAGTTTACAATGGGTGCAGCTGAAGAAAGAAGAGGAAGGAAGAGGCTGCTTTTAGCTTAACTTGAGCTGTAGATTCTGCTTATCTTGAGAAGTGGCTGGGAGCACAGGCTCTGATGGTAGGAGCAGGGTTGGGGGTTGCTGATGGGAGTTTGGGCAGGAGCAGGACTAGTATCCACCAGTTTTGGCTGCTTCATAGAGTTAAAATATCAAGCTGTTGCATGAGCAAGGGATTTATGTTCCCTGCCTTCCCTCCATTGCTATTGCCCCTCTGCCTAGAAGGCCTTTTCTCTCCTTGCAGAGTTGAAGGTTCTGCCATGCCTGTGAACACCCCACTTCCCATGTCATGGCAGGATATGATTGTGGTCTTCAGGAGGTGCCAACCTCCCACAGCAGGGACAGCATGTGTGTATGTGCTCCCTGCTCCTGACACAGCAGGCACCCCTTTGGATTGATCACAGTGCTGCTTTCCCTCTGCAGGGGTCCTCTGGGGATCTCACCATCACCCTGATCTCTCTTTGTATAACACAGCAGCTCTTATCTAACACCCATTTTTCAATTGTTCATTGTGCTGGTGTTAATAACAATTAAAATCTTCATTTCAGAATCCCTCACCCAGTGTTTGTACCAGGACTTTCATTGCAGTAGCCCTGATTTGATGGCAACCATTGAAGGAGATAAAAATGACAGCTTTGGAGCAGTATTGTCATGGAGCATGATGACTCTTGACAGCAGGAGACACATTCACTTCCTGAAGGCTACGGAGTGCCTGTGCCTCAACAACAGACAAGGTACCAAATAACTTTATTTTCCCTCCTAATTGGGCTGAGCAAGAATGCTGCCAGGGTCTCACAGGAAGGGTGAACAAGGGTGAGAAGGGACCATAGGCAAGAGAGACTCCACCATCATGGCAGTTCTTCACTGATGCCGCTGTCTTCTGGTCACTAGTCAAGTCCCAGGCTGTGCCCTGTGCTTTTATTATGTGCTTCCATAATAAAATTATTTTATTATATGCTTCCATAATAAAATCAGAGGAAGATTCGGGTGTATTTCCCACAATGTGGGAGATGGGGAATTCGCCTCTTGTAGGAAAGCATGGGATATTGCTTTTACAGCTTCCCACCTATCTGCTCTCCATTACTTGTTAGCTTCCATACCCTTTGCTCTCTCCAGCCGTCCCTCCTGCCCGCAGGTTACTCTAGACAGGTTGGCTTGGCACAGGGTAGCCATGACAAATCTTTATAAACTGTAATGATGAATGAGACTCCATTGCCCAGTCCTTCTGGAAAGAGATTTTAATGTGGATTAAAATAAAAGAGGTTTGATAGATGCTGGAAATGTCTCCCTTTGGCTGTTAAGAAAAAAATCTGAATGCCTGTAATATTTCTGCCGAGAATTACAATAATTGGTATTTAAATAGTATTCTGAGCAGAGCTGCAATTGCCTCAGAAAGCCAACCCCAGGAGCAAGATCTCTTGTCTTTAAGAGCTCAGCCAGGCTTGGGAACTTAAAAAGAAACCCGAATTATTGGGAATTTAAAACATGCCCTTGCTTTGGCTTGAATGCAACATCAAAGCAGGAGCCTGTGTGTTCCTGAAAAAATGCTTCTTTCCCTCACAGCTGCTAAATGCTGTTTCTCTGCTGATTTTATTAGCATCACTATCCCCACATCATCTTCATCCACAAATGCCTTTTCAGTGTGCTCGCAGGAAGGAGTCAATTTTGCCTTCTCAGAGGGAGAATTACCCACAACCCAAATAACTAGCGCCAGGAGCTAGAGAATGCTGTTGGTGTGATAGTCAGCACTGTTTCCCTTTGGAAACACTAGGCGCACTGATGCTCTGTGTTGAGAGTGTCTCTTGAATCAAAGGACATGTTAAATCCATCACCTAACCTGTGATCACACTGAATTCCATTGACATGGTGCTCTTGTATTCTAGAGCCACTGGCCAAATTCTGTTTCACTTCCTCAGGACCCAGTGGTTTCAGATGGACACTGTGTTCTCCACTGCCTCCTGCTCTCCTTTACTCAGGGAAGCCACTGTACTCCTGTGATCTCTACCCAAGAAAGGCTGAAGCACTAGTTCATAGTAAGTTGCACAAAACTCATTTTTATAATGACAGGGTTTTTTTCAGACAAGCTCTGCTATCTTTGTACATGTAAGATACTGCTTTCCTGCTCCTTGCCAAATCCAACATCTTTTATTTGCTTGCCATCCCACATAGTATTTGAGTCTTTGCAAATCAAACCTCTTAGAATACTGCTATTTCCACAGTTGGCCTTTTCTCTATAATCATTCAGCTTTCCTAGCATGCATTTGTGACCCTAACAGATGGCTCCACTAATGGGCACCCACTAGTGCCAAATGCTGCCAAAAAACTCTGCTTCAGGTAAGCTGGGAGCTCTGATGGTGTTATTTTTAAGTTTCAGACACAGTTCACTGGCCTGACACAGTATATCTTTATTCACTTTCTGCCAAAGCCTCCATGACTTGTGCAGCATTTGAGAATTAACAGGGCTAGGTAGGTCTGTGAGGGTCACACAACACATGACAGTGTGACATAGCCAAACTAGTGGGGATGAACCCATACAGCACAGCTGAGAGCTTTCACACTGCCCAAATGCTGGACTAGCACTGCTGTATGACTTCTGGTAGCAGAACTAAGACATGTGTCTGTGTACAGCACTGGATGTGGTATATAGACATAGCTGACATTTCTAATGTCAGCAATAACTGCTGTGAAATGTCTCCTTTTGCCTTGAAATTGTTAGAGTTTTATGTGCCAGCAGCAGCTCTAGTCCCTAGCTGAGCTTAGAAGTCCATTAAGTGCTTGAAATTGTGGGAATGCATAGTATGAGGATGTGTACTCCTGATCAGATCTTTATTGCTGATTGCCTGGCTAATCCAGTTAACCCTGTCCCACTCAGATATCCACCCACCCATAGGTACCCACCTATACAGACAGAGATCTCTCCAGCAAGATGCTGCTCAGGGTGGTTGATACTTGGGCTACTCTAATCTTCAGATTGTATTTGCATCCTCTGATTTTCAAGAGCTTTTTAAAGTGAGAAGAAAAGTGCTTGACCTCATAGAACTGCTAGTAGCTGAATTAATAGATTAAACCTAGGCATTGCAAGTTAAAATCATTATTAGTCCAAAAGGGGAATAATTGTACTGAAGACAGTGGAAATTACCAAGTCAGGGAAGCAGTCAGTTGTCTAACATTTCCTCTCTAAGGAAATAAAGAAATAAACCATTGTTCTCCTGTGACATCTGTTGCTTTTTCCCCAGTGTAATTCTAGTGACTTCTGCGGGGTTATTTCTGGGAGTGAAAAAGTGGAAATGCTTGGTTCATGTTGAAGTGGCTTGTATAAACTCAGACTAGAGTCAAGTGAACACGCACAAGGGGAAAAATGAATTGGGTCAGATAAATCGTCCTGAAGAGGAAATGTCAATGAAGAGGTTTGTGAAAGTAAGAGCACAATGGAGATACTTCAGTTTCTGTCTGAGTAGTAAATCAACCACAGCCAGTGATTGCCAGTGGCGAGATAAGTTAGTTACTGCTTATTGAAGGTTAAAGAGAAATCCTTCCTGAAAGTGTTCAGCATCTCAAGTGGAGGTGGGATTGTGATGAGAGAATGTCAATCAGTCTGTGCTTAAAAATCTGAATAGATCTCTCCTCAGACCTTAAAGAGTATTCCACTGTGCACAGTCAGGGGATTGGTTGATCCATACCTGCTTGAGATCACCCATTCACACTTAGGGATAATGTATTTGCATGTTAACGAGATTCCCAATTCTGGTTTTTAATAACTAAAAATACCATCTTTTTACACTTTTGGTAGTCCTCAGGGTGCTGTCTCTGTAGCTACAGTAACATCCCATGCTCTGGTGGTTGTGGGCTCTTACTAACTCAGATCTCTCCCATCTTCTGTGTAGACCACTCTTGACACCAGGATAGGAAGCAAACAAAGGCAGAAGCCCCACTGCCACCAGCTACACTGTTTTTTGCTGGGTGCGTTGCCCAGCCCCAGAGCCATAAGCCATGACCATAAGAAGCTTCAGATGCTGGCAGAGCAGCAGGGATCATTACAACTGAATAGAGCCATATACAAAGGTAGAAAGATCCTCTTAGCACTCATTAATTGTAATTTCCAGGATTAATGCAAAAGATTTGGCAGTTTGACAGAAGAGAGTTTTACCACTGATAATTCACTGGGGCTGGCTGGAGCTGAGAGAAGGGTCATTGCCTCTCCCTGTCCCTCCAGCCACAGGAAAAGATAAGGACAGCAGTAACTGGACAGGGAACAGGGATATAAAGCACCTGATATGTCAGAAGATGTATTTTACACAAGGCAGTGTAAATATTCATGTGTTTTATTACAGTTGCAGACTTCCATTGAAGACCATATTGAATTGAGGGTTATTTAGAAGCTGGGGGGATCAATACTGCAGGTGGGAGCCAAAGCCTCTGAAAGCAGCTGAAGTAGAAGTGTATTTTGCAGTGCTTCACTTCTTTGTGAAGTGCTTTAGCTGCTCCTTAAGCCTCAAAGTGAGCTTCACCATATAAATACCTATGTATGTAGAGTTCAGTGATGCAGCAGTAGACATACTTCCAAAAGCCTGGGCCAAGGCTGTGCAGTGAACTTGACTTCTGACAGGCTGTTGGGGAGTTTAATTTTTGTTAGGGAATCCTTCACTTCCCTGGGCAGATTATTCCCATGGCAGATTGTTCTCATTGTGAAATATTTTCCTCTTGAGTCCAGTCGGAATCTCCCGAGGGATGATGTGCCCAGCACCGCTCATCTTTTCCGTGTGACTCCTTGCAAAAAGGGAGTCTCCATCTTCTTTGTAGCCACCCTTAAAGTACCAGAACATAGTGACAAGGTCTTCCCCTAGCCTTCTTTTCCACAGGTTGAACAGACACAGCGCTCTCAACCTTTCCTCTTGTGGCTTTTCAGTCCTTGGGTCATCTTTATGGCCCTTCTCTGGACCCTCTCCAGCCTGTCCACATCTTTTTTGCATAGAATCATAGAATAGTTAGGGTTGGAAAGGACCTTAAGATCATCCAGTTC
>JAOEHX010009149.1:0-12796 GCA_025448015.1 Bolborhynchus lineola
AGGGCACTATTGCAAAAGTTAACAATGTTGCTTCATTTTTCAGGTAAGCCTAAAGGCTTTACCTCAAGGCTATATTCTTAGATATTTGGTTTATTTTACTGACTTTGCTTGATTTATATACTTGCTCTTAAGTATCTTTGTTTAACATTTATATGCTGTTTCGAGTTCTTTTATGGATAGAAAAGACCCTATCATGATCTTGCCATAGACCCTTCTTAAATTATTTTGTTGTGGATGAGACAATACAGTATTTTCATTATTTAAATATTGTGTCTAAGATTTCCATATCTGTCCTGGGTTCAGCAGTAGCAATCATTTTTTCTCCTTCTAAGTAGATGGTGCAGTACAGTGTTTTTGACTTTCAGCCTGGGAACAATGTTGATAACACCTATGTTTTTAGTTGTTGCTAAGTAATGTTTACTCTAAACAAGGACTTTCTGAGTCTCATGTTTTGCCAGTGAGGCGGGGAAGCCAAGAGGAAGCAGTAACAGGACACTTGACCCAAACTAACCAAAGGGGTATTCCATACTGCAGCATGCATGCCCAGTTGTCCTTGGTTCAGCAGTAGCAGTCATTTTTTTCTCCTACTTAGTAGGTGGTGCAGTGCTGTGTTTTTGACTTTCAGCCTGGGAACAGCACTGATAACACCAATGTTTTTAGTTACCTCTCAAATGTTTAGTCTGACCAAGGACTTCTAAGTCTCATGCTCTGCCAGGGAGGAAGGGAAGCCGGGAGGAAGCAGAGACAGGACACCTGACCCAAAGTAACTTAAGAGATATTCCATACCACAGCACATCATGCCCACTATATAAACTAGGGGAAGTTACCCGGAAGGGTTAGATCACTGCTGGGTCAGGCTGGGTACCGATCGGCGGGTGGTGAGCAGTTGTATTCTCTTCCCTTGTTATTTCCCTTATCATTATTATTATTGGTGGTAGCAGTATTAGCTTGTGTTGTACCTCAGTTACTGGACTGTTCTTATCTCAACACGTGGGAGTCACATTCTTTTGATTCTCCTCCCCATCTCTCCAGGAGTGGGAGGGAGGAAGAGGAGGGGGGGGATGAGAGAGCAGCTGCATGGTTCTGAGTTATGACTGGGCTTAAATGATGAAAAGGCCTCTGGCTTGATTTGCTTATTTGACCAGAATGCTCAATAAGCACTAAAGAACAGGGCAAAATGAAGATAGCAGGAAATTATTCATATAGAGGCTTTAGTATGTGTGTATATACATTTTCTGAATCTCGCAAAACCAGATGCAGATGAAAGGAATGGTATTCTTGATACAGCTTTCATTATTAAATTAATTGTGTTGCCATCATAACAAAAAGAAAGAAGACAAAAGTGAAGAGGGAGGTTGTTGGGAGATTAATCCAGAACAATGAAACTATGAATAATATATTGGCATGAAAGAGTGTGAAGTCAGTAACAGAAATCAGACACCAAATAAGCCTTGAAATCTCGAAACATTGGCATAAAGGGTCAGAATAAAAGTTCACACAAGAAGATAACTGCAGCAGCTAAGCAGCAAGAAAAGGATGTCTGCAATATCTTGAAGGTCAAAAGAAGAACCTGGGATTTCTGTGAAGAGAAACACAGAAGTGATTCAAAGTGAGATTTGTCGGTATGACTCGGTAGGACTGGTAAGACAGAATTTGGACAAATGTGAATCTAAATATGTATGGACAGGAAAAGAGTCTATGACACAATTTCTATGACACAAGTTTTAGGTTCTATTAAATCACAAAGCAAAAACTTTATTGTTAGCATGATTATTGTTAGAATAAAGAAAACAACTATTGGCCAAAAAATTTTCTTTCTTCATTTAATTTACTGCCATGTCTTCACCACGGCTCCTCCTGCCTGGTTTCCTTCTACAGCTTTTAAAGAAATTCAAATATTTCCAAAGAAGCCCTCTTTAAACTAGCTCTGTCATTGCTTATGTGTTACAGTTTCAGAGGCTTTCCAACCACGGTCTTGGATTGAGGAAGATACCTGATTTTAAATTTTTCCTGTTCAGTTCTTACAAACTGCTCTTTATATATATTCACTTGCCCAAGTTTAAGCTTTGGTTAAAACTGTCTCAACTTGTATCATGGGATTACTAAATTACACTATATTTACTAAGCAGGTTGTAAACTGGCTTAACCAGGACTGTCTTTGAGTGGCCTTAAGTAGGCCAAAATCAATTTAGATAGCTAGCTCTAATATTTCAATAAAGAAGAGCATAAGTAAGGATATATAGTAACCCTCCTAATTTGAGAATTGCTAGGGGACTGCTAAATGCCAAAGTAGGGACACAAAAAATATTCTCCTATTTGCCTCCTTTAAATAATATAAATGTATAATTCCCTAATTAAGTCTTTGCAAGTTTTTCTTGCAAGCACCAGACCCAAGAAAGTTATCACTTGCCAATATTTATCACACTGTGACATTTAGTATCTATGGAAAAGATACTGTTAGTGATTATGGAGGAGAAAAAAAAAGGGGGGGAGAGTTCTTAGAATGAGAGCTGACAAATATGTGAGAGGTGTTAAGGGCATACATTATTAAAAGGAAAGAGCAAGCCCCAGAGCTGAATAGAGCCTGTGATGGAGAATATATAATAACAACTGTGATCAGTAAAAAGAAATGGAGAGGATCTCTGAGGTAACAGATATTTTTACATCATCTGTTGGTATCTTAAAGTGTTGGTATATTTCTAATAATATATTATGTGTCTTAATTAAAAGAAAACAAAAAGAGAAAGAAAAGGTAAAAGTCTTCCTTGTATAATAATACTAAATTGTATAATCTCTGCCACCCAAGCTTGCAGTACTAGGTAGCAGACACAATGTCATCACTTTTAATACTATGAAATAGTGTGAATTAGGAAATTGATGCAGTTCTGAGTGGGTAGCTTGTTTTAGACAAAAAATAATGCTTTTTTCCTTTTTACATGATGTCACTTTGAATATGAAACAAAACAGTACATAGCGCCCTCTTATACATTTTCATATAACCATAAAATTAATGGTTATGATTCAGAGAAAACTCCAGGAACAAACTTGCCAACAAAGTTTTCAAGTTGACAAGCAGATATTCTTTATTGCGGCGCCAGAAGACACGGGGGATAGCTCCTCCTAACGTGTGTCTTTTTGTTACTACACAGGCCATCCTTATATAGTCACTGGGCATAAATACATATTCATGAGGTTACACATGAATTACACCATTTTCCAGAAAGTTTCCCTGATGCTACAAAAATGTGGTGGTTGTCTTTGAGGATCATTTACTTCTTCCAACAATCTTCATTACTTCTGTCAGTCTTTGAAGCACAAGCTTAATTAACATTACAGACATAGCTATCATCCTGTCCTTCTACTTATCAGTTAGTTTAATTGTGCTCATCCTGGACATCTACTAGTCTCAGACACTCCCCATTCCCTGGACCTGTTTTTCTATTGTTTTACTCACAATTTTTGTACTAAGGTCATAAGGACCTAAAACTATGTCAACTACTTTCAAGCACCTCAATTATTTTACATTACAAAGCCATCAGAACTGATAACATTTTGTGCTTTTGTGCCTCCTTGTCTGTTACCTCAGGAAAAGTTTAGTTCTCAAGACAAACAGTATACATGTGGTTTACTGTAAATAAAAGGGTTTGGATTTTGCTTTTTTTAAGAATGAAAAAAAAAAAAAGAAACCAATGATATAACTAATTCACATTGCCTACAATCTAAAGAGAATTTGTGATAAGACCATTTCGATATCTATCTGTTTAAAATTGTGTCCCAAACACTGGAAAATGATGGTTTGCCATTTGTTACTGACCGGCTCATACCAACATCTTGTTCATCCTCAGCCTGTTACATTACAAGAATTTACACAGCAAGAGTCAAACACCATCATCAGCAACCAGAATTTCTTTAAGGACACTGGGAAAATTTCACACAACAGATCTTAAGCATCTCACACTTTTCATGGAAAGGACTTTGTTTAAATGCAGTGTTGGTGGTGTTTATGAGATGATCCAAACTTTGTGTCTGCTCATTATGGCCAGCAAATGATTTCCAGTGATTCCGTTTGGTTTTCAGCTGGTGGCTGCCAGGAAGCCCTTCACAGCTGTATTGCATCAGTGTTTTGCACACAGCTTTCACAGAAGTTTCTTCACCCATTCTACATCCTTCAACTACTTCATGCAAAATACCTAACTGTGCCACCTATAGATTCCTGAATACAATTGGTGACTTGATCTGAGCCTTTTTTTCTAAGATTGCAAGTTTGACCTCACAGCATTTGGTTTTGCTGCCAGCCATATGGGCACAGATTGTTTGGATGGACTCCAATCAATAGGCTAAAAAGCTGCAACATGGTCTTGGTGACTGAGTAAGAAAAAAACCACAGCCACTGGCACATATTTTGCTTTGTTTTACCAGGTATCATCTGGTATGGCATCTATGATGGTCAAGAGACCCTTTTTGTGTTTGTCTCAAAACAACTGAAAGATAGCAAGAACTGACAGGTCCTTATTGCTCCAGCAAACAGCAAAGGGCAGAAGCAGAGATGCCTCTCCATCAAGGTGGGGGTTGTTTTCCTGTGTTGTCTGCCCTGAGGCCGAGATCAGCTACCCCGGCAACAAATTGCCTGGAGACATAACAACAGTTATTGCAGTGCCCGCCAGTGCACAACGTGAACTGGATCTGGGGCTCACCATGTACTTCTTTAAATGAGTCTCCACACAAAACTGGATCGCAGCTGTGTGGTATATTTTTCTATTTTGGATTTCAGCAGATTCATTGACCATAAGGATCACAAGGGATCATCAAAAAGACTACAACTGGAAGGACTTCTACTTTCTTACCGAAAAGACATCTCTTGATCTGTGGGGTAGTGATCCTATTTCTCTGTTTTATTTCCTTCTTTCTTTTATTTCTCCTTTTCTCCCTCTACTTAGTGTCTTTTATAAGAATAAGAACCTGCCAAGATTTTGTTTCTCCTGACACAGTTTTGGGGAAGTTCATAATAAAATTAATTTTTTATTCAACCTCTGTAGGGCCTGTGGTTTCTCCATGAACTGCTAAAACTATTGTAAAAAGTCATCTCCCCCATACCCACCGAGCATATGTGACAGCAAACTGTCAGTCCAACAACTTATCCTGCAGGGATCTTTTACATTATAACTTGGGCGATAATTTTTCCAGATTTGCAGCACATACTTCATACAGTATATAAAACTGCAATCACTATGAGGTAGAAAACATCTTCTGACAAGTACCAATGCTATTTTTGTTGGCAGTACACATGATATAATTCACTTCTCTATAACCACTAAAGTAATATTTCTATAATTTTCATTGTGATGCGTTTCATGTTTTCTTAATAAATCACTTTACCTGAAAGCTGAGAATTTGAGGTATTGGATTTCTACGAAAAGTAACAGGTGCAGTGTGTCATGAGCCTGTCTTTCTGATCTGAAATGTGAGTTAAGTGGCCACTGTTCTGATTTCTTTCTTGCACCTGGAATGATCCCCACTGAATTCTGCAGAATTGTATGTTATCATCACTATAGCACACAGCAGCTCAGTGAAGCTCAAAGAGCAGATATTACCGCCAAGGCAAGGCAAGCCTGTGGTACCAAATGTATGCTCATAGATTAAGAGCTAGAAATGACAGAGGATCACTTGGGTGTTCCTTGTTGTACAATGTTTCACTCATATTAAAATTATCAGAACGGAAGAATCATCTTATCAACTCTTGGAGTTTTGGTTTGGTTTGGGTTTTGTTTTGGTTTTGTTCATTTGTTGCAGGGTTTTTTTGGTTGGTTGGTTGGTTTTGTTTTCCTGAAGGTAATCACATTAAAATTTGAATTGGGATTGCTTTACTTTGTAGATGCCTCGACATTACTGTATCCTTCAATCTTTGCTGCTCAGAGGCAGTTAGGAATGTAAATCCCATTGATTTCAAAGAAAGATACTGAAATAACTTCGCAGATCTGAACGTCAGTACCTTTTCAGCAATGCTATTTCAAATGGATGGAAATGGGTGGAAAAGGCCACAATAAAAAGCAGCGTCTCAGATGGTTTAAGTGAGTAGTGCTAAACCGTTAGCAATATGTATTTTTTTATCTATGGAAAGTATCAAATATTATAGCTGGTGCAGCAGTAGACTGCTATTTCTCACTCAAATTAATCTACATGTTAAGAGAAAAGTAGAAATTATATTGAACCAGGAAGCAGTTGGTATGTGTGAATGAGAGAGGAAAAAGTAATTAAATCCTATTCCATTGTTTTCCCCTTTCCCCCCCAAAAAGTAACAACTTCAATTCTATCACATAATTTAAAGTATGTTTTCTGGTTTGTTTGTTGTTTTTTTTTTTTTCTTTTTAAGTGTAATTAATTCAAATAACCATTTTGTTATCCCCTCCAGTTAGCACCTAAAAACCTATTTCAGTGAGCACCCTGGGATTAAATTGTAAATGAGTGGTTGAACAGTCCATAGCACTTGTCTGGGAAAGGGTGATCTTCAGTAATTACTTTTTTATCCCCTATGAGACAGCATATGTAGAGCTCCCAGTCTAGAGGGAATGTATTATTCTGCAGACTTCAATTTTAAAATGAGCTATTTTGTAACGGATAATTCATCAAGCATGCTGTAGAAGAAAGATTTGCACTGCAAATTGTTTTGCAAATTAATTTTTTACAAGGGTGGGTTTTTTTAGGATTTTTTTTTTTTTTTTTTTGTTATGACACTTTTGTAAACAAAGAAGTGTTAATATCACAGAAATCCTTCATCCACCATCCCTTATACTAGAACTGCCCCGGTTTATATGGAAGCTGTGGATTTTCTCACAGAGAGGACTGAGGCCTGATTTAAAAGCTACTAAATCCAGACAGATTATTAACCTCAGGAGATCCCAGGTAAGGAAAAATACATATTATGAAACCACTGTACAAAATTATTCCTTCATAGAGAGGCACTAGGAGGAAGCAGTCCTACAGGTTCATCTCTCCAGGGAGTATAGACAGCTTGAGGAGAGCTCCTGCTCTTTTTCTCTAAAGTCAGTGGTCAACACCTAAAAGAAATGAAATCCTCTATTTCTGTGAGTTCATTTTAGTGACTGATACAGAGAGGAAACCTTATCAAAGAATCACATTCTATTCTATTTATATTTACAGCTGAATGCATTTGTAAATAAAGGCCTCTGGCCAAGAACCTTCTAGCAAATCCTCCTTGAGTCCTGCTCCTTCAGGCTTCTGGTGTCATGCTGACACCTGATTTCTATACTCTTTGACACCCCTTGTGAATTTGTCATTGTGAGCTGAAGGTGACATAATGTACACACCAGGGGATAAGTGGAAGGAATCTAATAGAGGAAGAAGCTTAGAGGCAATATAAATAGAAGGCAGTAACCTGGCCCAAAGGAGGCAGCAATCATTTCACAGATATTTGCATCAGTATACTATCTTCAGCATCCTGGAGGTTAAATTCTCCCCCACAGGTTGCAAATTGCATTAGGAACTCCCCTGCCATGATATAGTGTGACTTCTCCCACTTCTAACAGCAGCAATGCCATAGATTTGTGTACTTCTGAAGATTTTAAAAAACACACAAACAAACAAACAAAAGAACCAAACCATTGAATGTTTACTGAGATTACATTTGACTGGGAAGATAGAAGGACACAGTGCATCATGAATGAGGACGATAACTCCAGACTGTACCTTTGCACTGAGCTAGCTCCTGTTTCAGCCATGCTCCCCCACAGCCAGATTAGGTTCTTCCAAATTTTGGTTTTAAGTCTTCTTAGGATCTTAACTTTGATTATTTCACTTGTCAGCCTTTTTGCTAGGACTGTATGAATTTACATTGCAATAAAGTCTTCTGAATATCAATCCCATATCATTTTCCTCATTTTTAATTGCATTATCCTATGTTAAAGAACATTTAATTCTCTAATTTGCTACTGATTGCCATACACACAGTATTTTTATGCCACTGCTAAGCTTCTTCTCAGGTACCTTTGCTTCCAAAGTGTCAATATACCAAGAGATATGGAAAAGACCTTTAATTTGTTGTACTTATCCCATGGACCATACAAAAGTCCTTCTTATAGTATGTATGCTAATGCTCTATTCAGTTCAATTTAAATTGTTTCACATGATAGGATTTCTGTTTGTTCACTTGGGAAGCTATTTTACCACCTAAAAGAGCAGCATCTCTCCTGGATCTCCCAAGGAAAAGTTTCTGTTTTAAATGAGGGGCTGTGTTCCTTGTTATGACCAGGCAGGGTTTGCTTTCTCCTGTTTGCTTCCTTATCTGTTCTTTCAGAGAAAGAGCAGAAGGAACTTTACAGAAGCATGAAAAGAAAAGCACCCCTACCCAAATACCCTACTATCTGTGAAAGGGCAAAACAGCACAGACAATGAGAAGATGGCCAAAAGGTGGCTCTTGCTAGCTTTCAATTTCTCCAGAGGGATAAGCAGGAACAAAGCAAACTAAAACCCAAACTACACAAGAATTGTAGAACAAACAGAATTGTTATAATTAAGAACATTATGGTTTTGAGATGTCAGATCTAAGCATATATATATGGATATAAATGCACATATATAAAAAATAATGCTAAACAACCATTTAAATAAGAAAGTTCTTAGGATTTCCTGAGCATTAATTTGACGATCACACACCCCAGCTATCTACCATACCTGCTTTAACAAAGGCTCAGTTCTTCACCTTCATTAGATTTGCCATCTCTTTAATGAAAGATGAAGTCCTATGTTACAAGAAATATGAGTTAAAATTCAGCTTCAAGATTAAGTATACATCAAACTGGTAGATGGAGTCATAGAAAACCCACAGAAGAGCAGCAGTTTTCCAACATAAGTAACTCTAAGTTTCTGACAGTAAATGTGAGAACTGTCTTGAAAAAATATTATAGCTAACTTTTATGTGGTTGACTATCACTTGTGTTCAGCTGTTCCTCTATAACTAAAATATATATTAGCTCTGAATAGGCAAGTGAAACTTCAGTCTTAGCCATAAAAAAAAAAAAAAAATGTTATTTATGCTCCTCTTGTAGCCTGCTCTTAAGAGTGAGGATATTTTCTCCTTTTGTCTTGCAGTTCAGGCACAACAACCTTCTCTGCTTCACTAATTAATCTTGTCCCAGCTGCTGACTTCACAGGTGATGAGACTCTCCACTTGTCATCTAGGAAATACAGCTTCTGTAATAGAGAAAGGTTTCCATCTGTGAGAGCCTTAAAATCTCTATTAAGAAGTTTACAAAAAGTTTTGAGACCTTGCACAAATAATTGAAGGATATTGGACATTTAAAATTTTGAAATATCAACTACTAAAGCTGGGGTTTGCATTTGTTTCTTGTTTTTCTTTTTTTAACTCCAGCTCCCTTTTGCAAGCAAGGTAGAAATAACTGCTTGGAAAATAACTTATTTTTGTCATGCACCATGCAATCATTTACCTACAGCATCAGAGTTTTCAGCTAGCAAACTGTCCAGCTTACTGGAAAAAACAAAAATCACTTTCTTGTTAACTCCTAATTGAAGCATAAGCAATGAAAATGTCTGCTTTACTAGATACTCACTATTTTTCCTATAGCTTTCAGGGGGAACGCTCTCCTCAGAGAAACACTGTAAGGCTTATTTGGTACTCTCACGGTGAAAAGAGAGAGTACGCGGGGGTTCACAGTCAGATGAGTTGATGATGAAGCTCAAATTAGACTTCATGACATTTTGCCAGTATTGATAGGATGTTTTCATTTATCTTCCACCTATGCTGTTCATTAGGAATTGATTTCTAGCAAACACAACTTGAGAAAGTCTGAATTGGCCACAGTTAGAGTAAGCAGTATTGCAGGTGTTTATTATAAGCAGACCATAAGGTAAGCGTGTTTATTCCATCAGCTGCTCACTTTGGTCAGGGAAAGTAACATAACCTCACTGAATCACTGAAAACCTAACAGTAACACGGCTGCTGGATGGTGGTGAGACATGTTCATTATGCTAATCATAGCTGCAGCTCTCAAATAGCTACTTCTTCCTCCCAGCTCTAACTGTCCCCACCTCATATCTCCTGTATTGATTCTTCTGTTCACTACGAATTCCTGTGGCACCCCTTTTGTATCTACCACCCTGGGACAGGGGGCTAAGGGTGCTGTAATATTGATAGTGACTGCTGTTTTTGCCTTTCTGTTTTAGCACTGCCTGGCAATTTGGTTTTGCCAGCTGAACTCCTGCATGCATAGACAGAATCAAACCAAGGAAGAAGTAGGAGCAAGTATTCTAGTTAGAGTTGGAAGTTTCACATTTTGAAAAGGTATTTTTGAGGATAACTAGGATAATTTGAGAGGTACTTAAAAATGTACCTAGGAAGCATTTATCAATGAATCTTTATTAAAATCAAGAGATGTTAAATATGAAGCTACAAGAAAAGTTTGGTCTGTTAAATGTTTACAGTAGTTAATATAGAAAATAAAAAGCGAGGTGATAGAAACAACACTTTTGAACTTACCCTACCCATATACAGAACACATTTCCTTATTTGCTTACAGTAACATCATGTGTGGTTCTTCTGCCCATGAGACATCATGCTCTGCTTTCAGTTGAGATTAGATCAGTTCAACATGGTTTGTTCACAAATCCATACTGGCTTTTGCCCGTCTACTTATTTTCTTTTCAGTGGTTCTAAGTGGTCAGTTTGATTATTTATTCCAGAACTTTTCTCGGGAATTAAAATTAAGCTTACTTGTATGAAATATTTCTTGGCTGCTTATATTGTTTTGCTTGTTGGCAAAACAATACCAGTGAAACAATTGTGTTTTCTATTCCAGAATAAAAGTGATCAGTGAAAAAGCCATCAAGCATAAGAATTAACTTAAAATTAATGAAGATCTAATGGGTGAGACATCTAAACTTGTTCAGCTGGGATTAGTTTTAAACAAAGGGAACAGCAGAAATAAACACAAGAAAGGTGCTTTTTATTCTCTCTTAAAAATGTTCCCAAACATGAAACAGAGATCTAAACTCTGTGCCTGAATGTGACTGGCATAGATGATTTGTAAAAAGCTGTTTCTATAAAGCAAAACACATTTCATTTTGGAAAAAACAATAATTCAAAATATCCTGAGAAATTAACTAGATTTCTGGATTCTGAATTAAGATTATGAAATAGCACAAAAGATACTGTCAAAAGATGCAGAAGTAGTAAATTATGTGCGATTTTCCAGCCACACAGGAGAGCAGATTGAAGGCATAGGGATTTTAGACTCGATCATACTATATTTTTAAAGCTTCCTAGAAAAAAGAGCAAGTAGGTCCTGTAGGAGGAGACTGTTACTCTATGAGGAGAGCTTACATGTGAAATGTGCTACTTAGAAGATAACACTGTTCTAATGAAAAGCACAAGTTGGAGGTTCTATGGAGAAAATAGCACTAAATCTGGAAGAATAACGCCCCACTGGCTTACAAAATGTGCCCAAAGGAACACTGACCAAGATAACTGAAATTAACATAGCCCTTAAACATTTCTTTTAGTATTATGTATTACTCCCAGAAAAAGAAAGCTCATACTGATGACAACAACTGCAAATTAAAGTTCCCTGTTTTCATATCACAATTTATTTTTTTTTTTTTTTAAT
Source organism: Bolborhynchus lineola (assembly GCA_025448015.1). Taxonomy (NCBI): domain Eukaryota; kingdom Metazoa; phylum Chordata; class Aves; order Psittaciformes; family Psittacidae; genus Bolborhynchus; species Bolborhynchus lineola. The sequence continues at coordinate 11,637 of JAOEHX010009149.1, forward strand.
TCTGCTGTTTCTTCCTTTTTAGTTGGGATTACAGAAAAGGTAAATCTCCATTGCTAGATGGGTATCAGATCCAGTTCAGTAAAGCAGTAAAGTAGCTAAAAGGTAATTGCTCTGTTTCTGACTTTCTTTTAAAAGGGGGGACAAAAATGGTACCTATCATTAAACATATATGATGACATTTCTCATATAGTATATAAAAGTATCTGGCTTCCTGAATGGGATAGGCTGGACACAGAGCTTGTCTCAAACACTGCTTGCATTCCATAGTGTGAGAGTCAGAGACAAGAAACTGTGCTTGTTTCAGGGGTCATTTGCATTTGACCATGTGAGGTCTAGAGTGGAAACAAAGTAATCACTAAGGATGTTTGCTCACTATACTGCATGCGTAGGATTGTTCTGACCACTTTGTTTGAAGTTGACAAGCCTCCATAGGAATGTGAAATGATGATTCAAAGATGAGTTGACTCAGAGGATGGAGTCTAAACACAGACACCGTGAAGTGAGGAGCAACCACCACCTGGAAGACCATTGGGGTACCCCAGCTTTGAACTGTGCATGTGCTCACCAAACTATGTCCATCACTGTTTTATTAATACCTCTCTACACTTAGTGTACAAATTATGGATATCACCCCAAAAGGGTGAGGCTTAAGTCAGACAGAGTATTCCCACCCCTGACAATACCCTGGATGAAGAGAACCAATGAGACGTCGCTGGATCCATGAATGATGATATTCTTTCTTCTTCCTCTTACTCTTCCTCTTCCTCTTCTTTCTTTTTCATTAAACATTGACTAGATCTAAGTAAAAACTCATGTCATGGGACTTGCTGGTTGAGTTAATGTAATCATTGTTATTATGTCTAACCATGTGCATTCTATTTTTTAAAAAATTAAATCATAAGACTGATTAGTTGGTGTAGTTTCACCTTAACTTAGTACAAGGGTACCATAAAACTTGGCTGTTGATCCCAAGGGGAGGGAGATCACCCTAAGCAATTCCTTTCAGGACACGACGCTGAAGAAAATTTATCTTTAGCGTATCCTGTAATGACATACAAACCTCACAAGAGTAGTACGTCCGTTTCTTATCAATTCTCCTGTGGAAAGTATAGAAATTTGTGCACCTAAAAGTATTTTTAATTAAAAGCATTCACACAAAT